>VFFE01007192.1:2759054-2769202 GCA_008921705.1 Burhinus oedicnemus
CCCCTCCAGGCCCCGCCCCGCCGGGCCGTAGCCCCCGCCCCCCCGCCGCGCGCCCTGCCCGCAGCCGCCGCGCCGATGCCACGTGGGAGGCGGCGGAGCCGCCGTCGGCGCCGGGCCGGAACCGCGGCCCCCCTGACGCTGGGGACGGCCCTCGCCGGGCGCCGGGAGGAGGGGAGGTCGCGGAGCCCCCGGGACCGCGGCGGCATCGCCGAGACCCGATGGGTGCTCGGCGCGGTGGCGCCCGGCTCGCGGCTCGGCCTCCCGGGCCTAGAGGCGCTGGCGGCGGCGGCCGGGCCTAGGGGTGGCTCCCCGCCCTGGGCGGCGCCCTCGCTGCTCCAGGTGCCGGCGGCGGCCCAGCCGGCCCCGCGGCGGGAGGGCAGCGACCTGCCCGCCGGCGCGCCGGCCGCCCTGGCCGTGCTGCGCCTCCAGCCCGGCGCCGAGGGCTCGGCGCGGGCGGCGGCGGCGGCGGCGGCGGCCGCGGCGGGGGCCGCGCCGCGCCTGCGGACCGTCTACGTGAACCCGCGCTGGCTGGAGCGGCAGGCCGCGCTGGGGGCGGCGGCGGCGGCGGCGGCGGCCAGCAGCCCCTGCGCCGAGGCGGTGGCAGCGGCGGCGGCGAGCGGCGCGGCCGGGGGCCCGGCGGCGGCGGCCGGGGCCGCGGCGGCGGCGGCGGCGGGGCAGGGCGAGGCGGCGGCGGAGGCGGCGGCCACCCCCTACGTGGGGCTGCGGCGGCCGCTGGGCTACAAGCTGGCCAAGGCCACCAAGGAGCGGATCTGGCGGGGGGAGTTCATTGACCTCTTTTCCTTGCTCCACACAGAGCTGGCCCCCGAGCACGGCCCGCGCCCGGGGGACACGCTGGACCAGTGGGTCTCGGCCTTCCTGGTGTACGCCAGCGTGCTGTGCGAGAAGCACCCGGCGCGCTGCGGAGCCATGTTCAAGTACCTGGACACCATCCGCAAGCTGCATGCCACCTACGGGGGCACCTCGTGGATGAACTACGACGAGGACTTTCGGCGGCGGGCGGCCAAGGACCCCACCCTGCCCTGGGGCGACGTCGACCTCGACCTCTGGATGAAGTGGATGGCGCCCCTCAAGTCGCTCGTCAGCAGGCAGCCGCGTGCTGAGGGCGAGGCGCAGGCCTCGCCGGCCCCGCCGCCACCACCACCATCATCCCAGAGCCCCAAGCAGGAGGAGAAAAGCCAGGTGTGACAGGCCCGGCGGCTGCGGCGGCGCGTTTTCCTGCTCCCCTGCCCCCTCAGAGGGGAGGAGGAGGAGGGGGAGGTTGGGGTGCCCTCGAGTCGGTTGGCAGCTCCTGCGTCACGGCACTGACGCGTCGCTCGGGCTAGCTGTAGGGCCACGGCGTCAGCTGGCGAGGTGTGGGGCTGTACCTGCCGGGGCCACACAGGTGTCCGGCTGGCCACCGTGGGAGGTGCGTGGGCATTGCTGGAGAAAAAAAGCACGCTCTCAGCAAATAATTGTTTGTAGCATTTATTGCTCTGGCCACCAGTAGTTAGGAACCCCAGTAGTTCCCTCCGCTGGTATATAATTGCATTTTCCTTAAGTTGTCAGAAGAACGGTGTTGGGTTGTTTTTTCCCCCAAGTTGTCTTTGAAAAATGAACTTTCTCAGCGATGCAGATACCCATATGTAAGACACAGAGTACAGTACAGACTCTACAGTTACTATGGGAGCATGTGGTAGTTGCGGGCTGCGTGGGAGGCCAGAAAAATTGATGTGAATAAAGCTAAACTTCAGTATCAACGGCTGCAGCTTGCAAATTCACTGTGATTTGGAGATTCAATCTAGTTTGGGACTCGGTAGATCTAATCCACAAGTTCTGGCCTGTTTTGTGGGGAAGGATGGTTGGTGTCGTGCGGCAAAGTAGGGAGGATTTTGTGTATGTTAAGGATTTGCTTTCGTTACAGGCATCGAGTGTCACTGAATTGCCTTAAAGTGTAACGTACACGGGCAGATCTACCCTCTCCAGTGCCGGAGCTGTGACAGCGAGCTCCGCTGGTACAAAGGGCTGCCTGCCTATATTAGGGGTTGTGCTGCTTCTCTTACGCTGGTGGCTGTAGTCTGTCAAATCCCTGGCACAGAAAACGCTGAACGCTAAACGTTGGGGTTTCGTGCCGGCTGAATGATGGTAGGGAGATTTTGTTATATTGGCTATATTTATTTCCAAGCAATTGTTTTAGGACCGTAAGCAGAGAACCTTTGTGTTCCTGCAGGGTTTTTTGCTAGCTCATCAGATGCCGTGCTGCCCAGGGACTGTCAGCGCAGAGGAGTGGCTAAATTGTTGGACTCTGTTCGCCTGATGTGGAAAGGGAGGACCCTTTTTCAGGGCATCTGCAAGCGTTTGGTGTGTCACACCAAATCCTGACTTGGGTACCTATTGAAAGTGACTTCTCTGGGCTGATGTGCGATACCTAAAGGGAGCAAACACCACATAGTGGATACTGTGAGAGGTCCCGGTACAGGCCATTTGGCCTTGGTGCCTTCTGCGGTTGATGCTCTACATTTATGCAGCTTGTTCTGATATCTCTGTTTAGATTTCTCCATCCTCAAGAACAACAGCTCAGTTCTTGTTTTGCTACAGATCTTATGTGTGAGCACCAGACGGGCAATGGCTCATAGCTTTCATCTCACCCGAGACCGGATCTTCAGCTTGTCACGTTAACCAGACTTGTAACTTCTTCCACAGTAGCTGGTCTGTCAGCGCAGAGCTTTGCACTGTTGTCTGCTGAGGCACCAGAAGTCTTGATCCCCTTTGGTTTCGTGCAGATTTCACAGTTGATTTTTAGCAGTGGCATTGATTTCCCCCCCCTCCCTCCCCATCTGGAAGAAGCAAACGGGAATTGTGTAAAGAAAAATTAAACATGTTTATTTTAACTAAATAGTTTATGAAATACCAAAAATGTTAGTGTTTCTCAAACCAGGAGTGCTTTAGCAGCACAATGAAAAGCAAAAGCAAAAGTTGTGCAATTGTTCAGTGTGGGTTCAACCGCCTTTCTATTATTAGAGCAGTTTTAAATTGGTAGCACATAGTCTTTTATAACTGTTTAAAAGAGTAGAAAGTCCCTAACTGAAATAATGGTTTGAGCAGCTGTTAAATGTAGATGAGGCCTCGGATACAGCATGAGTTTATCATTGGCAAGGCAGCAGCAAGGAAATGTTGCTCTTTTGGAGGTGACCTGTGGGTTTCTCCCGCACCTCCCCAGCTCCTTGCAAGCTCTAATTATGTTGTGTAAAACTACTTCAGAGAAATAAGACATGGTTTCACATTTGGGCAGAAAGAATCGGAGAATTAAAATGGCTTTGGCCAGAACCTAAGCTTTTCCACATTCGTGCTGTCAAGAGGAAGAGGAGGTGTTTTACAAAGACCTTTTCTTCCAGATTGTTTGTTTGAACTGATTTTGTTTTCATAATTTCAAGGGATAGCATTAGGCAGTCCGACTGGATTTCATTTCCCTTTTCAGTTGAAGGCTCCTTAAATTACAGCTTGATGTAGCGCCTGTATCTCTGGTTCTGCAGTTCCACAGAAGGTTAACCAGTAAAAACAAAGTCAAGGAAAACAAAGTGTCGTGTCTGAAGCTAGCTGTCCTTTCTAAGGCACCGATGAAGAACTGTAGCTTTACTTTACACAGAAAGAACAAAGTGAGAAACCCTAGTTTTAGTTTGGGCGCAATAATTGTCGTGTGTGTAGGATAGCTGAGATTGATTCCTGCAAATTTACGTTTGCGTTAACTTCAGACAATTCTCAATTTTTTTTTCCAGACTCCATGAAAACAGAAGGCCAGTTGGGATGGCAGTCAAACTAAGTGGGTGAGTTTATATATAAAACTGACTAACTTTGGATTTTAAATATTTGCAGATTTGTTAAATACAGAATTTCTTATTGGTGCCAACAGCCTGACTCCGTTGGTGTTTAAGTGGAGCTCTGGTATTCTAGTGCATTCTTTTACCTCTGCTTCTGTTGCGTTGCAAGCTGTGCTAGAGAAGACGTAGGAAATTCATTTTACCCAATCAGCAATTGTAACAATGGACTACAAACCTGCAGAACAAGCCAGTTTGCTGGAAAAAAGGAATTCCTGCAGCGCAGCACTTGTCACAGACTATCCAAAGAGGGCAAAGATTCAGGAAGGTGAATAAATTGAACATTGGTTGAATGAGGTCAGGAACAGTCTCCCGGAGGAGAACCCTGCCCTAAAATACTTCTTTGAAAGTATAAGCCAATTTAATGTGCAGATTAACCCTTCTCATTTGAGCAAACTTGTGTGCAATCCTGGATCTTTGCAGATCACAACCGGACACTTCAAAAACCTATGTACTATATTTGTTTAAAAAAAAAAAATAAATCATACCTTGTCTTGTTACAGCTGTTATTTTTACCATTTCATTGAGAATATCTGCAACATAAATGTATATTTGACTTGAAACAGTATCATACACTTGGTATAATAACTCAGGTTGTCAACAGAATTATTCTGTGAGGCTCAATATCGCCTCTCCATTCTTCTCTGAAAAATGCATTAACCATTGCTGTCATTGCCAGAAGTCAGTTACAGCCCAACTGTGCATTACAAAATTCTTGATCAAGTATAATAATTGACCTAGATTATTATTCTGGTTTTATCCTCGTAGAATACTTAAGATCCTGAGCATCAGACTAGACCTTCGTAGTCTGGTGCTCATGAAAATCATATTCACTGGTTCACGGTTTAATCATTCTACATCTCAGTATTTTGTTTTCTTTTCCTTTTCCCTTGCATACTAGGGAGTATGATCAAGGTAATACTATGATCCAGTAACGCGCATGATGGTAAGGGTATGCCTTTAGTTGTTTCAGGAAAAAGCTACCATTATCTGCTCTCCTTTACCTTTCTTGGTAGTTTCAATAATATGCATAACATGAAGTGTTTGTAAATTGATATTAAACTGTTTGTGACTTCACCTAAATAAATTTTTATATATAAATGCTGTTCTTAATCTTAGCCTTTTTTTTACTCCCTTGTTCTTATATTGCCACTTCCCCTTTTGTAATCACTTTTTTCCATCACCTGACCTTTTACAAAATTTCTGTTTTTCAGTTATGAAAGCACAAATGTGTCTAGCTATCAACAGAAGATGAAATTGGCCTTGAAATTTGCTTTCAGTATTTTTCATAAAGGCTTGATAATGTTATAACTGTAGTTGTCGTAGCTTACTCATCTTTGACAGTTGTTGAGACAACGATATGTATTGGGCTTTGATCTGTCTGAAAATGAAATAGCTGCTGTACTGAAATACCAGTATTTTAATGGCCTCCAAACTGGCACTCTGATCCGGTGAATGCTGAGATATCTGCATTCAACACAGTAGAATATAGAGCACTTCTACAGATGGAATTACAAGTTAACAAAAATACCTTTCATTTCTGAGAAGGGGCTTAAGCTCCATAATCAGATCACTCATGCCGTTTTTCCGTTGTCCTGTTTTCTTAAGAAATCAGGACTTAGTTATTCACTGGTCCACGCTGCATCTCTTCAGCATCGTTGCTACACATGAACCCCTGCAGGCATCTCCTTCTGAGGAAGTGCTGTCATAGTGGCAGGATTTGGGGGGAGGCATGGGGAGGGGGGACGTGGAGCAGGGAAGGATCAGCAGACATTGGTCTCCTCAGTCCCACTGATGAAATGCACAAGTGCCGGTCTTAACCTACTGACTCAGAGCAGCAAAGCAGCAACACTTTTGTTTTTCTTGTCCTCTTTGGGAACAATATGCCCAGCTGGAGTCTGAAGCACTTCCTAATGTTCTTCGCCGAGTCCTTCTGCCAAGAATTTGTTGGGTTTGTTTGTTACTCTCTCCAGTCTTCCTACAGTCTGGTGCCCTTCCTGGCACTCTTGTCATCTCCCGGTTTCCTGGTTGCTACTGGTCCTGGGTTGGACCACCCTGTCTTCTGCGTCTGCTGTAGAGAATTGCCAGGGCTCTGCCTTGCTCTCCAGTGTCAGTGGCTGCTTTAAAATTCCTGCCTGCTTTCATAGGAAACTTGCCTTTCTAATTATTAGCAGTGGTGGTTTAAGACATGTGGGACTTACCGCCACCCCCCTCTTTTTTTTTTTCCTCAGTTCTTCATAAGCTTGCTTTATCACTGTCTTTGAGCCACTCAGTAATGTCACCGTGGTACTCGTGCATCCTTGCTTTGGGGTTTATTGTTGCGCGTGTGCTTTCCCCCTCATTGCTCCTGTAAGCTTCTGCGTGAAACTTCCTTGTCCGTTAGTTTCTCCTTAAGCGTTGGACTTCAATAGGTTTCTTCAAATTCCAACAGATAGTTACTGCGTGTGTTTGCGTATGTCATTGACACTGGGTGAATTGTACCTCTACAGCTGCCGATGCTGTCTCGTCCTTCTTGAGTCAGGGTGCTGCCTGGGTTGAAAGGGTGGGGCGGAATTGCATATCCCCAGTTCATCTCTAATTTACGAGTAGATTTCTTTCGGTGATTATAAGCAAAACTTGCTGTTACTTACATGGTATGGCAGGCAGCACGGAGATGCCCAAGATGCCTGCTGCCTGAAAGCAGACGTCAAGGATAACCCTTTAAGTAACAGATGCATAAAGACAGAGCACACAGTGGGTGAGAGGCTTAGTATGGAAATGAGCCGTGATTCTGTTATTCTTTCAGTAACTGTGATCTGCAGCAGAAATCGGTGATACACAGGAAATTTTTTTCTACTATTTCTGTTTAGTCCTATTACTTAGCATGGCGGGGGGGGGGGGAATGTTCTCTTTTCAATGTTGCTGCAATTTCTTATGCTTTTCTCAAAAAATCTTGAGCATTTGTACAAAGTTGCAGCAAAGCATTTCACCAAGGCTGATGGAACTTCCAGTTGGGAATACTTGTACAATGTGTGGGGAATTGATTTGTTTGGGAGGACTGGCATGTTATGGAAAAATAGTTTTCTGTCAGTTGACTAGAATTAAGTAGCACGTACTTTTGGGGGTTAATTTCAGATAAGTTTATTGTTAGGGATTTCTAGCAAGACAGGATTTTTTTCACAAATGTGCTTTTTCATGTGCTGGATTGATGTGCGTTGTTATTACAAAGGGCAAATTAAAACCAGTGTAATGTGACCATTACAGCACAAAATGTGTTGCAACTTGGAAAGGGATGAAGCTAAATTACATGTCTTTGAGGAAGCTGACACGACTTGGGAGTTTAGAGTTGAGCTTCAGCAAAGGTGGAGTCAAATAAATGGTATATCCAGCTTCCACCTACATGCAGCAGGTAGGCTAGAGATAACTGGAGCATCTGAAAAAATGAGACAGTGTTAGTACTCTTCTGGCTTTACTAGTATAATGATGCATCTTTAAAGGTAAGATGACAGCAGAGCATTTTGCATGTGGCGTAGCCTGTCGCATCTGCAGTTGAACAAAATTACTACTTCTGAGCTCTGATGAGATCCTGTCAGTTATTCAATGTGAATTCCAATTTAAGCTTAAACCGTTGCTTTCCCATCTTCCTCTTTCTCTCATCATCTCACCAACTTGTTTTCTTCTATATAAAAATCTGGTGAAGCATGTCCTGAGGGTTAGCTGTGGGATCAGGCAGTGTCTGACCAGACTGTCTGCGTGTACGGAGCCTTTCACCCCCGTGTAGGTACTCCTGCCAAGCTGGCATAGTCTAGCACGAAGAAATTCGGTATGTGTCCAAGTGTGGCTGGATGGAGTGCACGCGGGAGACTCCCCGGCTGCCTGCAAGGCTCTTGTGTTTCTGAGAAGCTGGTGGTGTTGCAGCAGGTCTTTCTGTCCACTCCTGTGGTAAAATCAAAACCAAAAGCCTGGGAACTGTTGTAATCATTGAAGGGCGGGGGGGGAGGGATGTGAGTCAGTGCTAACAGCCTAGACATTTGTGGAAATGTTGCCTAGTGAAGTTATCAAACTTTTTTTTAGGTCGTATGCTTAGTAGGGACTGCAGCAATTGATAGCGTCTATGGGAGTGCTTTTGCCAGTTCTTTCTACAAAGAGATTTTGTCCCTGAAAACTCGACTGGAGAAATTCTAGCGCTAGATCTTACTTTTAGCCTCTTGTTTTGGCACTCAGACTGCTACCCTGTCATGAAGTTCAGTGTGCATTAGTCCAGCCTGATACAACACATGATTTATTACCTATATAATCTCCTGGGTCCAGCACTCTTTTTTGTTATTTTTTTTCTTTCTTTTCCTCTGGGAATTCTTGTCAAAACCAGTAGGCATCTTAGGTTTGCAGTTTGGCAGCTTACTGGGCAATCAGCTAAATGGCAGCTGAGATTTTAAAAAGCAGGAACATATTTACAATATCTTACATATTTGTAAACTTGAAATATTTCAATAAGTACTTTTACCTTTTTTGGTGGTTTTTGCTCTTTCTTTACTTTAAAGAACACTTTCTTTTTCCCAATGCCTCAAGGCAGTGTTTCTGTGTTAGTATTTCCAGGGCAGCAGGGAAATGTTTGCGTTCAAACAAAAATCTGTTTTCTTCGAATTTTTTAATTGCAAACATTTCTGTCCATAAAATCCTTTCCACATAACTCAGTCACCGTTTAGCTTAATTTTTTTGGTTCTGTGCAAAGTCTAAAACACTGATCACATTCAGTTTTCAGTTTTTTATTTTGTGAACCATGTAACATGAGCACTTACATCAGCAGATACAGAAAAGGCCACTTGCCACTTAAGGCGGCAGTCCTAATGATCTGAAGTCAGGAATGGTTGTTTTAAAAACAGAAATATGGCTTACACTTGCTTCAGATATTATAAGTGCTGTCTGCATTGGTGATGTTTCTCGCAGTCTCCATAAATGCCCTATATTATCCCAAATATGAGGTTACATGAAGTTATAAGGCTAGGTGATGTTTCAGCGTGTAACTGTGTGTAGCTTGTTCTGCAGAGGCACTCATACCCAAAAGGGCTGAGTGTGCTGGTGTTAGTTGGTGGGGCTGTTTAGTTGATAAACTGCAAGACAACATGGTGGCAGAGGACCGGGACCATGTCTTCTTCTATAGATGTCCCTGGCATAAATAGAGACAAGACAGCTCCTTGAAACGCTAACATAGGCCAAGAGTTTGTACCTCCCCTGCCTCAACTCTCCACCCTCCACTTGGGTTTTCTGGCATTTATCTTCCACCGTATCTCCCTTGTCTCCTCTAGATTTTTTTTTCACTCCGTAACAGTCAAATGTTATTCATGTCAGTGTTTGGAAGGAAGAAATATCACCAGTAGATGCAGATGGTTCCCTACTGGATACATCTCTCTCGTGGATGATCCATACAGTGCTAAGCAAAAAGAGGGTTTTTTCCCCTTAAAGCTGGGGATTGAAGTTTCTACAAGTACTTAACAGAGGGGCTGGGATTACAAATGTTAGCAAAGCTGGATTCTTGAGAAGAAAATAAAGATCAGTTCAAGGTGGGGAAATCTCCGAGGGTGCTTTTGCTCAGGGCATGCAAGTGTCTGTCTTGCTGCACTTGGTGGGACTGTGCAGCTAATGAGGGACTCGAAGCAAGAGGCTTCTCAAAGTGCTGTGGGTTGGGAGGAGAAGCATTTCATTTTCCTTCTTTCCGTGTCATTTTCCTTGTCCTTTCCCCCTCACCAACAGTCTCCCATGCCAGATATGTGACTTTGTTATCAAGTACTGGTGGGTACCAGGAAATCTCACTGCCGTTACATTGGATTGTTGGGAGGAGTGAGTTTAAATCTGCAAGAACACGGAGATTTTCCAGAAGCAGTACAATAAATTCGGTGGTATTGAAGGGCAAAAACGTGACTTCAGGAGACCCAATCTGTCCTTTGCTTTGCTGTTTAGGGAAAGAAGATTCAACTACCCAGCTTAATGTGGTATCGGCCAGCGGAAAAGCTATGGGCAGAGCATCTCAATGAGGTTCGGTACCAGAGAGTAGATGTGCATGTCGTTACTGCTCTAGGTGCTTTGTCAGCCACTATATGAGCAGAAGAAGGAGCCCTGGCCAGCAGGTGAAGCTACCCAGGCTGCTGGTGATGCTGACCCACCAAGCATGAGGGCACTTCATGGAACTGGTTACAGAGCTGTGCAGCTCGATGAGGGAGCTTAAAAGACCACTTGTCTTCTTGTGCCTTAGCATGCTAAAAGAAAAAAAAAAAAAAAAAAAAAAAAAAAAAAAATACT
>VFFE01007192.1:2769222-2951407 GCA_008921705.1 Burhinus oedicnemus
AGCATGCTAAAAAAAAAAAAAAAAAAAAAAAGGCACAAAAAGTACTTTCATTGTATAACTGGAATGTGCAACAAATAATAACAACGTATAAGCTACAGTTGCAAATACTTTTTGAGAGGAGAGTGGGTGGTATCTGGTATGCACCATTTCCTAAAACATGCATTTTCTATTTTAAACATTTTGATTGCATGCAAATGAAAAGGAATAAAATTGAATCTTTCAGTAAAAATAAGGTAGAGAACGATATATGTTACCAGTGTGTTAAGATTACTTCAAATGTTTTGTGGTTTTGTTAGCATTTAAAAACATTGGGGTTTTCTTTTTTTGTCAGAGCTCAAAACATTGAAAACAAACTTTTAGCATGTTGTAACACTGTTGGGCTGTTGAAAGCAGCACAAATTGCTTGTGGCCTTGTATTGCACAGAAGCATAAGTCATCTCAGTTTTTCCCCATCAGAAGGGAGAGGAATGGATAAGCATATCCTTTACCTGCCTCTTGTATGAGGAAGCTGTTAATATGGAGTGCTTCTCAAAGTGGAGAAGCTGAGAGCAAGACCTTGGGTCACCTGGTTCCCTGCTGGTTCCCAGCAACTGAACTGCTGGGCTCTGAGATACACGGTACCTTTCTGATTCTCTTGATCTCTCCAGACCACAGTCTCTGAATGAGCAGTTTCCGCAGGCCATGGAAATGAAGAAACTCTTCTTGTGTTTTTCTGGTGTTCCTGCAGCTTCAGTCTTGACACCTTGTTGCTGCTGTGAGAGGGAATCGCTGGAAACAAGGAACAGGTGAGGAGGGCTGGTAGACATGTTTCCTCATGAGCGTAAGAGAAGTGCAATGAATGCTACTAAGCTTTCCTAAGTCCAGGAAATGTTGGTTATAGTTTGGTTATTATCTCACAGTGGTGGAGGACCAGAAAAGGTAAACCTGCTTATGGCCATAGCTTGTGTTGCCTAGCAGTGTATGAGAGCAGGCCCTGTGTATCATCACAGAGTGGGATGGGCATGGGATGATTTGGCTGTGGTCGGAGGAGAAAATTACTTGACAAAACATGTCCTGGTGAGATGGCCGACTCCGTAACTTAACCTGGCAAGCCACAAGAAAGTAAACCATATTTTACTTCTCTTTCAAAATGCAGAAGTGACTTTCTTGACATGGGGATGTTGCCCTGAGCATGTGTGCCTGTTTGATGTAGTGAGTGTTTTAAAAATAGTGTTGCAAATGCTGGGCCTGGACAAGCAAGAGCCCGAAAGCTTTGAAGTGTTGTCAGCTCTAGATAGCTTCGTCGGTTAGTTTGCTCTGCTCAAAACTACTGTCAATTTAATTAACTTCTGTATTGCTGTTTTAATGTCTGTGAAGTTCCACCACAGCTTTCCAGTGGCGTTATTAATTGCTTTATGAATGACAAGCAAATGACCTGTTCTTCTGAATCAGTTCACCCCACCTGTGGGAGAAATGCCATTGTGAAAAGCAGAGCAATTTCAGACATCGTAGTGAAGGCTAGAGTTATTTAGGTAAGTGTAGAGCGTGCCATTTACCTGATCCTCCCCTCTCTGTTGCTGCACACTTTGCAAATAGGCAGGACCAGAGTCAAAGAGCCAGCAGCAGCCTGGTTGGGCCAGTGAAGGAGAATGAGCCTTTTGAGATAGGTAAGGTAAGGATGGGAGAGTTGTCTTCATATTTAGTTAATGACCTTCACCTACAGTGTCCATTGTAAGGATTTGGGGGAAGTAGGAAATGCCTCCACACCACATCCTAGTACTTACACAGGACTCCAGAAAAGGGATGAAGTTTGGGGCTGGCTGTAGATTCCCTGCTTTTCCTCCTTGCCTCTCTGTCGTGCCTGCCACAGAGGCTTTGGCAGGAGGAAAGGGTCAGTTCACTGGCCCCGTTCCCCGTGATGCCTGGGCTGTGGTGTGGGAATGGGTTTTAGTGCTGCTGGGAGAGAGGTGGGGTGAATTGTGGCCGAGGGCTGGTGGGAACAATATGGAAAATTAATTGATGCTGTGCCGGGGCTGCACCGTGACTGCTGGAGCTCATCTTGCTCTGGGAGCTGATGGCAGAAGCATGAATTTAGTTGATGTCTAGAAAAGCCGAGTTTTACAAATTTGTGTGTAAGCATCGGAAATTGTGACTACAGAGCTACAGGAGGCTGGAGAAAACATGGTCAACAGTAAACTACAGGAAATACACTTTACTGGAAGCCTTTTTCAAGCAGTAAGGAAATAGCAAAGTCTGTCAGACTTTGCTGTGTGCCATGCTGAAGACAGTCAATACTGAGAGGTCAGAAATGATAAAGATGCATTGTACAGGTCAAACTGTTGAGTGTGGCATACCAATATTTCTTCACTGTGACATTTCCTATTGCAGTTACTACTCCAGTCTTTGTCCTGGAATTACTTTTCTTCTTTTTTTTCTTTTTTTTTGACAAGGAGTTCCCAGTGGTGATGCCCTAGAGCCCTCCAAGATATACTCTCAGTTTATCTTCCGTGTGTGCTACTTTGCTTTCATGTATGCTGGATTTTACCTACCGTTGTTCTGTGTAGTCTGACAGTTTGCCAGGGCCCTCTGCAATTTCTCAGCATTTCCCCTTTAAAGATGGACTATTCAGCCTGCATAATTTTCAAATACCCAGTATTCCTTCTAATTTCTTCTGGATGAGGGTGCTTTCGACATCTCTAAATACCTCTGCTAGGTAGTGGGTAACAGAATCTCAATTTCTGTGTCCCCGAGTTTATTTTGTTCCTGTCAGGTCTCTCGTCCTCTGAGACACCGTGCTGTTCTTTACAGTACAAGCTTCTGCTTCTCATGTTTCTAAAACAAAGCTTAGCCACCTGACCTTAGATTCAGCATTATGCCCCCCCCAAAAAATCTCTCAACCCATTTTGTTTAAAGTGAAGCTGCTCCTACTGCAACTACATAAAAATTACTCCAATTTTTCTCAACAGATGGGCCCCTTATGTTCAGCATCACACCTGTGTACATTTATTATTACATTTATTTATAAAAGTATTTCCAATCGAGTGTTTTCATTGTTGAAGATGTTATTTTAACACGTTGCAGCAGCAGAAGTTGTTTGCTTGGTTTTTTTGTGGAAAATGGCAACTTCTATAAAACAGAAAAGGTTCTAAAAACCCATCTCAAGTATTTTAAGATTTTTTGCTCCATGAAAGGAAAATGGATAAATCTAGGAATTTACAAAGCCTTGGAAGTACATTATAATTGTCTTGTCATGCAACTTGTTAATGCATAAAGGTGTGTGTACTAACAAAAAAATTGAGTCTTGAAATTTACATTAATGGAGATGGCCTGCAATACAAGTGGGATTTTTCAAAGCATTATTAAATCAGAATTTTTAAATCATTCCTCTTTTTTTTACTTAGAGGATAACCAAATTGATGTGAACCAATTTCTGGGACTATATTTGTAGCACTATCTTTAGTTCCCATTTTCGTGGTCCATCTTGGAGCCAGACTTTTTTTATTAACTTGGAGGTTTTATGGCACAATGTAAAAATGGCTCTGTTTTATTATTCCTAACATTTTGCAAAATCTCCCTTCAGAGCAGACTTTTCTAAATTAACCAGTGCTTGTGCAGTTATTTTCTACTTCTTACAAAACCACAGCTGAAAGGAGCAATTAAAAAGCTTGATTGCCACTTTAAACTTGGAATTTAATCTGTATTTAACACAAATAAGCTCTCATTTCAAGATTGTTTGATGCAGCCATTTCCCCTGTCAATGTTAATCGTATTTCTGGGTGTGTGCGGACTGTAGGATGTAACACTTAGGGATTTAGAATTGACGGGCTCTCACACAAGTGATTCCACATGCTTGGATTTTTCCTTCAGACACTGTCCTGGCTCTTCCCAAGACATAACTTGTACCAGCCATCCCACACAAAATGCTGCCTCTTGAGAGGCATTTGGTGTAGCTAGCTTGTATTGTGCCTCCGTAATGCTGCACTGAATTTTGCTCATCCAGGCTTGCAAGCAGAATAATACTAAACCTTCCCAATACCGATACAAAAAGAAACACCTGAAAAATCCCCAGAGGTGCAGACAAGAAGCCAAGGAGGGAAAGCTGAACCCATGGCTCGTGTTTGACTATGGCACTGGCATGGCAGACTCCCTGCAGCTTCACTGTCGCTACAGGGGAAGGGAGATGCTCGGTGCCGAGGCAGCCAAGCTGACCCTGGCGCTAGGTACCGCAGAGCTGTGGCAGCATCCCAGTGACATAGGTCCGGAGAGTCCCAGTCCCTACGTGGTGCTAAACTGCTTGCCATAAACACTGCCCCCAGCGAGACAGAAACATGAAGGAGGTGAACTGCTGCTCCTCTGTCGCTTCTGGCCAAGGCAGATGTCCACCTCTGTAGTGTGAGCTACAGAGCCAGGACTTCACTCACAAAGCAGTCTAAGCATGAGAGCACCGGTGCCAAGTCACACCAGTCCGAACTGCGGCAATGATGAGACCTGCATGTGACTAAGTTTAATGCTGTCAGCTGCTGTACAGGAGGTGAAAGCATGGTGCCTGCCTACCTTTACTCCTCTTTCCCCTAAAATACAAAGCTAAGTTTATATAAATACATGAAAACCACATATGTAAATATAAAGCTAATTTAATTTTCAAGTCTTAAATGAATGCCAATGATCTAAGCATAAATAAATAAATGAATGGTCGCATGTGTCTGTTTCATTCAAAGCCACATTTGCAATTCAGAAACGTCTCTTGGAGCCATTAGACTTTTCCTAGCTCTCAAGCAGAGAGGGAATCTTCTGTAGGGAAGTCGGCCACCTTGGGTGCTGCTCTAATAGCTGTGGATGTGCTGCATCCACTAATTGCAACAGCAGCCCCTGTCTGAAATTCAGGATGGGCAGCTTCTACCTCACCAGTGCACCGCAGAGCTTGTCATGTAAATTCAAGGCACCTCTTGTTGGCCCAACCTAGGTAAGTGGAGTGAGGACAGAAAACCGGATTACAAACAGTTGGGAATACACAGTGTCTTTTGATTGCTCTCTTGGTGCACATCATTCTTGTATCCCAGGAAAATTTCCCACCATCGGAAAAATTTGTCATGTTTTAAAACAGGATGCATCTTCGCATGCACAGGATGGGTATCCACTAAGCTTCAATATAAACTTTTCTTTCCTGGGCAATAAAAGTTCTCATTACCCTCCTGAGGCACTGACAGTCTTTTCATTTATTGCTTTTAGATCTCCCAGCAGACTACAGAGCAAATAACGAATGAGTACTTTGATTTTTACCAGCTTTTAGTAGATGGTATGTTTTCGTAACACAGAAATTATTACACAGATTGCCCTTCTGGCTGGAGAAATGAGTTCTAACACATTGCAGAGCTTTAAGGGGGAGAATTCGTTCCGAGGACAACCACGTGTCCTGGGAAAAAGATGGGAAGAGATAAACAAAATAAATAAACATTTGGAATGGAAATGGTGAGTTAGTAGCTGCCCAAAGTGGAAAGCAGAATTCAAGTGTATTTCTTTGCATGCATGTGCAGTAGTATGATATCTTAAATCAAGAGAAAGAGCACACAGAGTCCATCCATTTTTCCCATTAACTGCCTGCATGCTCACATCCAGCTAATGTTTATGTTTTCGCTGTAAACAGGAATACTGTAATGAGTCCTGGCCAGTCAATGGACAATACATTGAAATGGTTAATTTGATGTATTGTTAATTTGATATGTTGTTAATTCTTTTTCCTTCCCGATACATTTAGATACTCATTTTGCTTTCAAGTTGAAAACTTCCAAATGTGGAGGCTCTGCTCTTTGATTTTAACCATATACACCCATCCTGCAGCTTACCAATAACTGATAAGTCTAAGCTGAACATCGTAAAAACTAGGCTGAGGAGTTCTGAGTTAGAGCATTAGGGATGGATCCATCCTCCTTTGCGTTGTTCACAGATCAGCTGAGGATTTCACCGGTGCGGCAGGATGTATGGCGAATGTGAGTCAGCAACACTGGCCCGATACGGTGCTCGCCTGGCCTCCCACCAGCATCAGAGACATGCCTGCTGAAAGCAAGAGGTCGTGGTTCGTGCATTGCTGAAATGTGCCTGTTGTTGGCATAAGGGTCCCTACTGCAAAGCGGCGTAATTCAGAGCAGTCCTCAGGATCAGCTTGGCAGCAGGCCGTGGGTAAGGAGCTCCTTTGTCATTCTCTTTGAGATGTGCTGAACGAACCCTTAGCTGAGCAATGCAAATAAGGCACATTTCCAAGTCCTGTTGGTGAGTTATGGTGCAGTGCTGGTCAGTAACTCTGTGCGAGCTCTTGCTCTGCCCCTTGCAAAAAGAGACACGTTTTAGCATGCCCTGGGAGGGGTGAACTTTTGTAGCTTGCAAAGTACCTGCAACTGCTCTAGCTGAGCGTCAGGCTGATTTTTCAGCTCCTGAAACAACCCAAAAGATTAAAAGAAGAAGCACTCTCAGCCTGTTTGAGCTGACTTTCTGTTCTTCTGAAAAAAGTACTTTTTTTTTTTTTCAGATTAACCAAAACATTTTTAGAGAAAGTTGGAGGCAGTTACTAGACCTAGCCCTATTTCTTACTGATAAGGAAGAAACATCATTTGAGAAGGCGCCTTTCAAGGACACCATTTGCTCCTTGTGAATACAGACCTACAATGCAGGATTATTTATTAAATCTGAAGTATACCTCTTCTCAAGTTTCTTTTGAGCTTTCTGTTCTTTACACATAGTCCCTGCACTGTTCATTTCTTTCCTCCCCTGTTGTTTATCCTTGCTTTAATTTGTAAAAAATCTTTTTATTGTGAATCAGATTAAAGACACCCCT
Source organism: Burhinus oedicnemus (assembly GCA_008921705.1). Taxonomy (NCBI): domain Eukaryota; kingdom Metazoa; phylum Chordata; class Aves; order Charadriiformes; family Burhinidae; genus Burhinus; species Burhinus oedicnemus. The sequence continues at coordinate 2,776,031 of VFFE01007192.1, forward strand.
GCAAACTTTTTTGCCCTTGCCTGATGACTGGGGCCTTCACCGTGCACCCAGTTTCCTTCGACTGTCTCTTCATGTTGTATGCCAGAGCCCCTCTACGTCCCGTCTCCCTATAGCAGCATCCTCCCCTTCTCTCCCTTCGCCCAAGGCTCTGCATGTCCTCCCACCTGCTCTTTCCTCACCACACCTTTGAGTGCCATGAATGTGCCTCTCGTTCTCTGTTGGTCCTCACACTTGCCCCTGCTGTGGTCCCTCCCCAGGTCCCTGTCCCAGCCCCCCATCAGCATCCTTGCCACCCACCTCCACTCTGCTCCAGAGCTCCTCTCCAAACTTGGCCCTCAAACTAGGAGACTCTTTCCTGCTTCTGCTGCTGTTTTGTTTTCCTTCTTACCCACTGGCACTCCCAACTCAGCAGCTTGGGACCTGGTTAAAAACAGGGTGTTGTTTTTGCAGTAAATAAATAAATTGATCTTTAAGGCACTCCATGGCTCTAATAAGCAAAGAAAAAGTGGAAATACTCTTGGCCTCACAGAAATCTCAAAGGTAAGGCAATACATTGTGGGACTAAGGAGGACAGATGAAGCAAATGATACTCAATTTTGCAGTCAATTTTTTTGTTACTCGGTACTGCCATCATTCAATAATCTCCTTTTTCAGTGTGTCCTATATGCCTGTAATACTACCTAAACTGGCTTAATTTTCCCCCCTCCACTTCCCAGCCCTCAGGTCTCTGGCTCTCTTGCCACTGTGCTCAAGAAATGAAACTAGAAACTCTTTCGAACCTGCTGCTTTCACTCGCTGAATCGTTGTAACTTCCTCCGAGAGCAGCCCTTTTTGTTTCACATGCCTGGAAGTCAGTGAGCTGCAGCCTCTCTCCCCAAGAGAAATGGGCTATGTTGCTGTTGCTCTCAAGTCTGCTCCCAAACACTACCAGTCCCTGCAAAAATGCATGTTCAGCCTGCACAGCGTAACAAAACCACTGCCTAAGACTGGCTTGAGCAAATGCTGAACTCCAAGTAGTTCTGTGCTGTTCTGTGCAGAGAGAAAAAAATGCCTTTGAGTTAACTTGACTGACTTAACTAATCTTTCTGCCATCATAGAGCGATGACGGTTCCAGCTTAGTTGCTGCTGTATGCTTTAGCACGTAAGATTCCCAGTATGTATTGTGGCCTCATTAGAGGAGCAGATATAGGACAGAAAAAAACCCAACCAAAACAACAACACATCCCCTCTGCAATCTCACAATCTACTGATGCGGAATGCTGGGGCTGCATAGGGGCCCAGAGAGGCAGAGACTGCTGAACCCATATGAAACGCCGCAGACAGCTGCCAGCTGGTTTTTATGATGTTAACTACTCCCACAGCAACCTACAGCCTTTTTTTGTGACTTCAGCATGCCTCATGCTGTGAGTCTGTAGCCAGAAGCACGTGTGCAAGCAGGTGAATGATTATCTGGAAAGATGAGGTAATGTGGTTTCACCTGTGATGCGAAACCTCCTGGTCTCCATGACCATCTTGATAAGGCTGGCCCCACTCGGCCTGGCAGGTGCACACCTTTTGAAAGACAATGTAGAGAAACATATCTCAGGAATCAAAGTACAGGTTTGAAAAGGTCTGAGACACAGCTTTGTGAGCAGCTTTTCTTTTTCTTCCTTCAGCCACAAGCCTTACGACTGGTATGGCTTTGGGAACAGGATTGCTGTCAAGAACATTAGGAGTACGTTCAGATTCGCTACTCAGAAAAAGAAACCAGCAGCAGACTGTGCTAACAGATCACTGTAATTAAGCCAGGCGAAAACTAAAACCAGACTGAAACACTCCCACATTTGAAGCCTTTGAAATCCCAAGCTACGTCTAATTTTTGTAGCTTAAGCAGATACCACGGTTAGATGCCTTAGCTATCTGCCTTAGGCTGAGGTCATCTTCCAGCCAGGGGCTGATCTCATGACAGGTATCACATCACATCACACATTCCTTCCCAGGGCTAATAATACACAAACAAACCAATAACTACACTGAAAATTTCTTTCAAAAAAACCTTATAAAGACATCAGTTTAAAAATTATTTAAGATGTGGCACTGTTAAATATAAAATGCTTTTTCTTAAAAGCTAATGTACTGCTCCGTATTTGTAGGAAAGTCACTTTTCCAACATTTTACTGAATGAGATTAAGTCAAAGCCCTTCTCTTAAGAAATGAGACATTCTTTTAAAACCAATTAAGTCTGATTCAACCTGGCGGGAGCAATACAAATTAGAGACTGACTTGATCCAAAGCCCCCTGACTTCAGAGGGAGTTTTGCTGATTTTTGGATTAGCTTCTCCCATAAAAAGTGACATAAGTCATGGTAATAGATACAGAAGCTGTGCTATTGGGTCACCTGGCAGCACAAATTTGATGATATCAGATGTGAACACCTCTGCAGTATGCTGAATCAGAGTGCAAAATATGTTATGTGTGTTGGTTTTATGCCAGCCACAGGAGGAGAAACAATACCTCAGCCAAAAGAAGGTGTTATAATACTTGATATAATACCTTACATATACCTTATGTAATAACAACCATTCAGACACACTATGCAAGTCTCGAGGACAAAAGACATACCTCCTACCTACCTTTTTTGAACTGGTATGAACCAGCAGAGTGAGTTTGTCTAGCACTTTGCAATCCATCCCTGTTAGATACGGTACGAGACACCCTAAATCATCTTGTCAAACCACAACCTAAGCACCTAATAAAACAAGCTATTTCATACAAAGTTTCAGTCTTACAAGCACAGTCATGCAGCTGAAGTGTCCTCTGAAAACACACGCGTAGTCAGGGGAACTCTTCATGTGCTGAGAATTAAGTAATTAGCTGAGAAGTTGCACAAAAGGGGCATTAATCCATGACTTGCGCATTTCAGTTTGGCCATAAACCTGGCAATGTTTAGCTTACATCCGAGAAATCATTCCAGGCTGAAAGGATATCTTTCCACCCTCAGCTGGAACTATTAAACAAGATGAAGTTTTCTGTGTGGTGGGATCCAGAGACTGGTGCTATAACGTGTTTGCACAATCTCTGCAACAGGGTTTCTCAAGAGGTTCATGTACCAAGAGGTCCAGAGGTTCTCAGCAGTACCAGAGGTGCACTTCTTACCTGAAAATATGAAAAGGGCACATCCTAGAAGAGTGTTTTCCTGTCATTAAAATATGAAGCGCTGTTCACTCCCTTACTTGGCTCTTTAATAGAAGAAGCCAAATATCAGGAAGAATGTTTGCATATGCCTCCACAAAAATCAAGGCCGCCGTTGCAAATCATTTGCACCAGAAACCATCTATTTGAAAAATGCTGTCGTATTTATAATAACATCATCTGCAAAGAGACAGAGTTCCTGGGAATATTACAACATGCTTAAATGACACCTGAAACAACACAGAACCATGTTGGGCTGAATATTTTGGAAACTATATTTTTGGTTGTATTCAACCCTGTTAATTAACAGAACAAATCAGTATGTTACAGAAAGTTTTATTATCTTCCCAAACTCATTTGAGATCACTACAAAAGGAAATAGATGGCAGTGATTTAACCAGTGCAATTCTTGCAAAAAATCAGATATTTAAAGTTGCTTAAACAGAAAAGGCATCCTGAAGAAGGGAAGAGAATTATTTTCATAATAGGGTGGAAAATGTAATCATCTGTCTCCAGAGAGGCTGTAAGCTGTTGGCAGTAAATATTTAACAAATAAAATGTAAGCTGGTAATCAGTTTAGTGCTGTGCCTTTGCCATGAAATCATCTATATGAACCCAACTTAGAGCAGAACATCACTTAATTCACGGCACTCAAGCTATGGCAAGGCAATGCCAAGCTGGAGTGAAGACATTTTCATACATGTTACTGCATCCATGTTAACAGTACGCAGAGCTTTCCTGCAATAAGGAAAACTAACTACTGTACAAGAAAAAAAACAGTGGCTGCAGAGAAGTCCCGGAAAAGTCCGGTAAAGCTGTGGTTATCTGTCAGGTCCTGTTTCCCTGCACAAGGAGGGGGCTCAGAGGTGGCCTCTTGCCAGGAACGCTGCGCAGAGCCGCAGTGCCCACAGTCAGCAAGAGCATCCCCAGCAGGCTGCCAAGACTAAAGTACCCTCAGCTGGCCTGTGAGGAAATCAATGGGCTTCGGCACCCCCTTGGAAGTAAACTATAGCAAATCATAGCCTCTTTTAAATTGTAAATAGGCTGTATATTTTTTTTTTCCTTGCCCGCATTTAGATTTCACTTCAATGTATCGTTAAAGTGGAGGAGATGACCATAAAACAACCAGATGAAGCATCTTCCTTACCTCCAACTGTGTTTAGCATTGGAATGACATGTTATGTTACTGTAAAGTAAGGACTGCATTTGTTTATTCACTGAAATATAGTCAGAGTCTAATAGTATTTGTGCTCATTTCTCAGCCCTTAAATAACCATGTCTTTTCCCATCTGGTAGTTTTTCTGGAACTCAATCAATAAAATGTCCTTCAGTCTTCATTTTGAAGTTCATGCTCTATATATATGCACCATATATTTCTTACATAATATTATCAGTCTATATCATGCTCTATAGGTGTAAGTCAGTTTTCTCATACCTTCTTTTCAAAAGGTACTTTAAAAATTTCTCAGGAACTTTTTTCTAGTCCTTGGTATTCTCAGATATGTACAAGATATAAATCTAAGCCACTTTCAGTAGCCAAGGTTATTCTGCTTAACAGCTTAGTATACATGATCCGAAGAAGTTTGGACATTGCATGAGTAGTCTGATATAAACAAGTGACTTCAATAAATAAATTATGTAGAAATATAAAAACAACAGTGTCATGTAAAGTGATTTAGTTTACACAGGAATCTAAGTGCAAAATGTCATCCTTTGGATGCCAAATATCGTATTAATATGGGATGGGAACGAGCCACTTACTCCAACTAGCATCTCTATAATCCCAACATCCTGCCTTTCCAAAGTCAGTACTGGAAAGAGCAATCTTCTAGGCTGTTGGAAACGATCCACTTCATAGATTATTCAGCCTTTTTCAGCTCTCCTCCTATGTTACTCACAATCTGAGAAGACCCCCAAGACTCATAGCAGTCCCCACTGCCCACCAAGCAGATTTTGTCCAACACCAATATCTCCAGGATTTGCAGGTTTTGTCACAAACTAACAAGGCAGTCCTTGTTTGATGCTTGATGAAGGAGAATCCTGCGGCCCCCCTGGGCCCCTGGACATTGAGTTGCTGGGCATCGCCAGAGCAGACCTGGACCAGGGCTTAGGATCTCTACTCCTCTGGGCACTTGAAGGCCTCTGGTTTGCCAGCCACCTTTAGTCATTCTTAACTGACTCATGCAAGGAAAAGAAGCATAACATACCTTATACACTTGATAGTTGGTTGCAAGATACCTCATCTATTCCTTTTTTCTAGCAGGCTGTCAAGAAGATCATCATCAAAACAGATTTTCAGATTTTCCCCAGACTTGGGTCCACTGTTTTTGACAACTTTCATCCTGGCCTTGGGCTCCCCAAAGTGGCTACTGACCATATACTGACTGTATTTCTCCTTTCCCCCTTAATTAGCAAGGCATCTATTAAATCTAGCTCTGTTGAAGGGGTAAACTTCTTGTGATTGACTTAATTAGGACATTAACTTGTCCTTTAATTCCTGGTGACTACTCTAATCAGTGAAACTGCATCTTACTTAAGCCCAGGGGAATCCAGACCAATATATTCTGACACTGTTCAAGCACAGGGTATCCGCTAGTACCTGAACTTATGGACAGGAGAAAGCAACCTATACAGGGCCATCAGACATGTCAGGGGATACCTTGAATACCTTCAGTTCAGTTTTACAACCCCTAGTACACTATCTATGGATCAAAGAAGGACTGGTAAGTATTTGCCAGAGAACAAATGAGCCCTGCCTATTTTCACTTTACCACAGTGTCCTAGTTTGAGGTAAAACAGGACCAATTTTGTTCAGTAACATTACTTTTTAGCTAGGCCTCTTCTAACTGCTGAAATTAACAGTATGTTGTGCAGAAAACTGTTCACTCTCAGAGTGAGAAGACCCATGTTTATAGTTGATGCCAAGGAACGGTATGCAGAAAGGCTCTTGTTTATACTTATTGCTATAACACCCAAGGGCAGCCAACTTTGTTATTTGCCCCGCTGGAGGGTCGGAAGCGGAAAAGCGTAGAGGGGTCACACCTGCAGGGAGGAGCAGACAGGACAGGTGACCCAAAACTGGCCAACAGGGTATTCCATCCCATCTGCCTCATGCTCAGTATAAAAGCTGAGGGATCAAAGGGTCAGCCCTCTTTCTTCAATGGCTGGCGTCCAAGGAGGACTCTGTCTGTTCATCTGCCTTTGATCCCGATCCTGAATCTGGATCTGGAATCCAGTTCCTGTCTGTCACTGAGTCCAGTCTGGGACTTCCCCAGTGCCTGCTGGTGACGTGGTTGTCATCCTGGGAGCTTGATATAGTTTTGTATATATTTCATTATTTTCTTTTTATTATTTTATTATTAATATTTCATTAAAGTAGTTTAGTTCCTTCTAAACTCTTAAGTCTCTCTTTTTTCTCTCTCTCTCCTGCCTCCCTTTGAAGCGGAGCAGGAGAGAGAGACCATCTGCCTGATTGGGCCAATCCAGCCCAAACCACGACACACAGAAAATCGGTTTTGGAGTAAGAAATTAAGAAAACAAAAGCAGACCCAGCAACCTAACCAATAAAAAGACAGTGGTAATACCCATGCCTGCATTTGCTTTCTTAAAATTTCTGCCATATGAGGTGTGTGATGAATTGGTGAGGGTGCCAGGACACAGCAGGTGAGGGAGGTGTAGATTTGCATGCCCATGCCTGGACTACAGGGAAGTGTGAGGGTCGGAATTCCAGAGGCAGGCTGAGCACGAGATGTAGCAGGCAACGCTAAACTTCCTCATGGCAAAGCACACAAGATCTGGCAGAAAAAAAATATACCACCATCACCACCAAAATCCAAAACAAACAGAAAAAAAATCCCAAGCAGACAAAATGGGCAAAAGACCTGTCAAGCTGTCTTCTGTGTCTGTTAGCATGGCTATTTGTTCTGACCTCTGGGCGTCTTGAGATGCAGGTGGCTGAAAGCAGCAGAATACCAAGAGCCTCCCACATCACCAACACTGCCCTGTCCCCTGCAGTCTGGGCATCATCCTTATTTCTGTTCTCCTGCCCTGAAGAGCCTCAGAGGCACCCTGGAGAAACCATAGAGTATTCAGGGATGATGTTCACCCTTGAATTTGGATGTGATAAAGCAGCTGCCTTCAGTGTTGTCACACTGGTGGTCCCAGGGCTACCATTATTTTCCTCAGCTTTTGTTTTGGCCTCCCTTGAATGCCAGGTGCTTTTATTCCTACAGCAGCCATAGTGATGCATGCTGGCAGTGGAAGATGCCGCTGGATTTGCTTGTTTTCTGGTCATAAGGGCATCCCCTGGGGGCTGGTGTGACGAGTTCTTTGCCCAGGGCTTATGGAGAAGAACCAATGGAAAAGATCTTGCTTTTACTAAAGATGAATTAAGCATTTCATTGTTACCATCCATCAGCTACTAGTACAACTCCAAGCAGTCATTTCTTAAGTACTTTTACTGTATCTTATCAGCTCACTTATTTTTCAAGCAGATGATGGCAACCTGTTTTGCTGACTTGGGCATTTTGGTATCTGCACCATTTTGAAGTGAAATGCAAAAGCCATGTCTGCAGATAAAAACATGATTTAAAGTGCTGCAGCCTCAAAACTTCATAGGTCTGATTGATCAAATGTCAGTTTATACTGGCCCATTCACTTGCCTGCAAGTACAAGGGGCTCTAGATCAACACAAGATTAATGCTCACTTTCCTCTCTCAAGATCTAACCATTATTAAAAAGACAGGTAACAACAACAGGCTTTACTGGAAAATCATTCAGTGCTTTCTCTTTCTCCTTATTAGGCAAAAATCCATTTCCCCCCCCTGTATTTTGTTTTGTCCTGTAGCCAAGTTTTTTATTCTTTCCCATGGTTCAAGGAGGATCCCCTGCTGCCTTTAGTCTAACTAGTCCATTAAATGGACTCATATCAAAGTGTTCCTGTAAATCTAGATGAACCAGGTCATATGCATTTCCCATTTTCCAGCTTGTTTCTAAATTTCTCCAAACTATGCACACAGATATAAAGACAAGGACAGCCAAGAAGCTTTTGTTTTCTAAAAGATTAATTTGTCTTAACCTTAAGGATTTAGGCACACTTTAAGCCAGACACTGAAGCAGATACTAATATTTCAGCATGTGTTAATACTCTTTGCCGAATAGGAACTGAATTTAGCTTGTGCTTAATTTCCAGCAAAACAGGGAATTTCAAACATGGGCTAACTATATGGTCTGCTGAATTTTCAGCCTCCAGCAAAACACCCAAAGAACATAGGCGAGCCCACCATCTGAGAAGCTTTCTTGCTTTCTCTTTTCAGGGTGCGTTACCTCTGTTTAGTTGTATTTGCAAATGGTAAAATAAACAAATTGCACTGAGCATTCTTTACCTGAATGATTCTTCCCTGAGAAAGGCTGGTTAGTCCGGAGCACACCGACAAATACCAGAAGGCAGAAGAGACAAGAAAGAACAAAGACGCGCTCATTTAGCACAAAATAAATATGTTGAGAAGGAATTACTCAGGGCTTGAAAGAATATGAAAATACATTTTTAATTCTCTATGTACCAGTGAGAGCAGCCTGACTAATAGGCAAGAGGAAGTAATTGCTTTAATTTAGCACATACAATCCCCTGAATTTTACTAATAAAAAATAGTGGGAACATTTATATTATTAGATTTTTAATAATAAAGCTTATATCTAAAACTGAACAAAAGAAATGAAAGCCAAAAAATCCCACTAACTGGGAAATTAATTTTAGTTGTACTGAAATTAATTTAAATATTAGGTTATTAGATAGGTTTGATTAGGGGAAAAAAAATCACAAAACTATCAGAAGAGAGTTGTTACTCACAGTTTATTGAAGGGAACTCACTTAAGATGGGGTAGACCAGGGCTATGGTAGTCTTTACCTTAGAAATCTGAATCCACCTCTCCCCAGATTTGAGGAACTGCTGTGGTCACCAGCTGCTAGACTAGGCTAGAATGACAGGTTTTCCTCGACATTTTTCATTCTCTGTGAATAATTAAACACTGACTGGAGCAGGGGTAGATCCATGTCCAATCTCCTGGATGAAGGACGCAACCACCAGCCTGCCCAGCCATTCCTCACCACTTGATCTTTTCACAGTAGTAGTTATACACAGTGAAACAATATTAAGAGAAACTCATTGTGGAGTACTTTATGAATTGAACCTTGGGTGGTATTCTAAGAAATGGGAGAAAGTCTCTGGCAATGAGAGAGTGGGGAAAACAAAAGCTTTATTTTTCCACTCCCATTTTCAGACAGGTTTGCATAGCCTTCCTTGTAACTTAATTAAGACGGTCTGAGAGGGCAGAAGAGACGGGGAACATGTACACTATATTTCTGAACTGTTTTCCAAGTTGCTCGGAGCCTGGAAGTAAAGGAAGGACTGAGAAGGTGGGGTTTCACACTCAGAGGCATTAATTCACAGAGACTGATCTGACTCCACAAATTCTTTCCCACACCATCTGCTGCTCACCAGTCTTAGTCCTCAACTCATAAGCCCACCTCTGACTCCCACCTCATGCCAAATATCCTTCATTTTATAATCGTAGCCAGGGCTATTGTCTGTCCACAATAATTTGTCTCAGCTTGGGAAGAGAGGAAGAAAATGTGGGAAGACACATAACTGCTCCCAGAACTCCACCCCTTCCTACACTTATTTTTCCAAAAGCCATTAATCAGATCCTCACTCTGAGGACAGCAAAGGCCATTCGTGGTTATTTCCCATGAAGCCAGGACTGCCACTCCAAACTAAAGGACTCCTTTGCAAATACGCATCATACAGGGAACAGCATGGAGGGCTTCACCATTTCAGAGAGAATTTTCTTTCTGAGCACTCTGAAAAATTACATTCTGTTCCAAAGTAACTACATGCCAAATTTCAGGCTGAAGTTATTTTGGGGTTATCCAAGCAAGCAAGAAAAGAAAATACACAACCCCAATGTGTTTTAACTACAGAAATTTATATTCAGGGTCTAAATAACTCAGGAGATGCCTAGAAGACTTTTGTGAATGATAAAAAACATCACTTAAAAGTACACGGGTCAAATAAAGCATGAAAAATGTCCAACTACCGGAGAAGCTATAAACACGTGAAAATGTGAATTTAAAACTTTAAAATCAGCCTTCACCTCCATTGTTATTTCTTCAATGGAAAGAATAAAAGTAGATTAAGTTAAGAAACAATTTCCTCAATATGGATTTTGCCATGTCAGTTCATTTAGAAATAATTCAGAAGTACTCTTGTCATGTTCGATGAAAAACTGTCAAGAATGCTCCATGGAAATATATCGTCATTATAGAAGGCACTGTTATTTGTGTCTTCCAAAGGTTACCTTGGTAACTTTTTCACACTGATATTCCACAAATTGCATAGTCCAGATCCTGTTGTACTAGAGACGGCTAACCCTTTCAAGAATGCTAAATCATATTTCAATGACACTGTAACTTAACTTCTGAAACTTTGCTTTGTCTGACTCGTTCAATGTACAGGTACAGAAGCAAAGGGAGGAACAGAAGGTGTTGACTGAGTGACCTTACAGAATAAAAGACCATATTGTACCTTCTTACCTTAGGTATTTCTTTTTAAAGTCTCTCCCCTTCTTTATACTTTGGAATAAGACGACCATGAAAAACAGAGCTTAACAAAAGAATGGGCATATGAAAAGAAAGACTTTTCTGTATCAGTATATCAGCTGAAGGTATGCAGTGTGTTTGGCAGCACAAGGACATGCCTGTCTTTGCAAAAGGTAATTTCATAGTTCAAGAGGATAAGGTGCAATTTGCTTACCTGTACTTCACATCAACTTTTCTGACTCTTTGAACAAGTGCACAGGGTCAGATTTTTGTATCAGCCACCGTTTACTTTAATGAATTGCCAACTTATACTCTTAAGCTACAGGAGGAAAAATCTTGACCTCGTGCATGTGCTCACCCCTTCCCTCTCTGAGTCATGCAAAACTCCCTACATCCAAAGAACATTAATAGGAACCTGCATGCCAACCAAGTGAGTGGGAGGTGTGGGGAGCTGAAGGCTGCATGGGGAGACCAGAAGTTGTGGCATGGGCAGGGTGGAAGTTGCTTACATGGAATTTTTTTTGTGGGGAGTCTTTCCTGAGCACTACTAGAAAACCTCAGGGAGGTGCTCTCAAGCTTCTTATTTGGAAAGCTGAACAGGAATGAAAAAGAGGCTTAGGTGAAAAAGCAGATGTAAATTTTGTTACTGATCTTCCACACCAGGGAGAAATATCAGCCCATTTCTTTATAAAACAAAATGTCATTTAACTTCTTACCCCACAAAAATGGGAGGTGGGTGGGAAAAACACCTGAGGAAAACCAAATGGTTGTGGGGGAGAAAAAATGATACGATGAAGGAGGGAAACAGTAAAAAGCATTAAAATAGGAAATGGGGGGTGGAGAAGAGCAAGATTGCTGGGGTTACAGAGCTCATATTAAAGAGGAAAACAAGAGCCATGTGTGCATCCCAAGGTCACCTTCAAAAGGCAAGGATTTCACTTCAGTCTCTGCAGCTGCCTAAACTCGAGGACTTTTCTGCAGACCACATCAAGGGACTGCCTCCCTGCAAGCATCAATATCCAGAGAGTGGCTCTACAAGGAAGAAGAAACCAAGAAACCACTCTTCTGTGCTGTGGGCACTGCAGAATGGAAAAGGCTGACTGTGCTCCTCACACCCTGGGCAACCCACTCCGACAGCCAGGGGACGTGTGCTGGTGTGCAGCCCCGCCGTGCTCCATGTATCCAGAAAATGCCCTCAGTTTGGGGGCATGGGATGCCCTCTGCTCTGTCTGGCACAGGCTGCTTCTGCTCCGCCACACAACCCTCATCCACCAAGCTCTCCTGCAGTGATGGGAGTTGTTCCCTCCCCACTCGAATTGCACATGCCCTCTTAAACCCTGCCTTGCTCAGCACTTCTCTGGAAGACCCAAAGCAGCCATAGGGTCTGTATTTTCTCTCCTTTCCAAGCTCCTGACTTCGGGGCAGCAGCTTACTGCATTATTTATGACGCCGCAGTGCGAAGGCCAGGAATAAGGGAGGTTTGCATTCCATGAGAGCCATTTCTTTCCCAAGAAAAGTATGCACAATCCTAATGCCCAGAGTGTGTTTTCTACTACAGACAATTCATTTCCATGATATGTAGTATGTATAAATACCTTATTTCTACTTCTTCCCCTGCAGTCTTTTGCCCTCCATAGCACCATAAAATAATGACAGATCCTGCAGGAAAACAGCAAAATTTTGTATATTTTCCTTATATTTATTCTATGCAGATGGGGTTGAGCATTTGTAAAGCCTCAATGAACACCCATTGAATTACTTGTGATTATGAATATTTCATCCTTCCCCCCCTCGCCCAAATACTTCTGCAGCTTCATTGACCCCACTCTGCTACTGTGGTCAAGCTTCTCTCAGAGTAAGTATGCTCAGAGTCTCCTAAGAGTCTTGGGCCACCGAAGGGCAAATCTGAAGATAAAACTGCGAATACAACTGAAGGCCCAAGGATTGTACAGCCTGCTGCCTGGACACCTGCAGGCTTCATGCCTTGATGCCAGCACTGTTTCACACTCCATGATTGCATCACGGTCCATTTAAACCAGAAGGGTGTGAACTTTCATTTTAGTTTTAGTTCCCTGCTGGCTTGAAGTATTATTATCATTTTACAAGACAGGAACCAAGGCAAAAATACTGAAGTCAAATGTAATTGGGATGTCCAACTGGAGTTATTTAAGTGTTGATTTTTTTAAAAGAGTATTTGTTACTATATATTGTTTGTACTTAAGCCCAAACTTCAGCCCAAGCTTCAGCAAAATTGCTACAGCTGTAAGGTCTCAATCCATCTTCAGATCAGCCTCCTTGCTGCACACACAGCTGAAGGTGGTGGGGGAGAAACAGCCAGCAGGAGAAACTTCTTAAACTGCTTTACGGAACCCTGGCCTGAGGACTTCTAAAACTAAAGGCATCTCTACTGATCACATGCAGTATAATGGTTTTTGCCCAAAGGACTCTAAAGCTATGTCTACAGCACTAGAAAAAAACAGGGCCTGGAAATGAGCTTAAGCACTGGACTGCTAATTTCCCATTATGCTTAACTGCAAGCATGTGTCCGGGAAAAGGTTTGGCTCGTGTCATCTAGTGCTGTCCCAGACAGTGTCCAGATGAGATGATGCGTGTGCAGCCCATTCCAGCAGGCAGCATGCAGCAGGCAAATGCAACACCAGCGTCCTCCCTTTCCCCTTCCCATGCCCAGCATCATCTTTTTTCACCGCCCTCAGACTCCCCAGGGCATGGCGTACGTGTTGTCAGCTTCATGCTATGAAAACATCACTCCAATATGCCTGGTTTGGTTTTTTTTTTGTTCCAGGAACTTTAAAGAAACAGCCAACAAAAAAAAAAAAGCATAAATATACTAATAGTTGTGTCTTAGGTCCATGAAAGGGAAGCAATTGCTTTGTAAGGTGCATGTGGCCAGGTCTTGGCACTTGGCCAGAGAGCAGTCCTTCACTTGTTTTATTTGGCGTTATAAACACAGCCCAGTTGCAAGAATCTGGTTTTACCTTCACAGGGATGGCAAAAGGCACACTTGTGACACTAAGGCCTTAGAACCAGCAAAGATTTTTTTTTTTCCCTTGAGCAGAACAAATGTTAGCTTTGTCCATGGAAGTGACAATTACTTTTGTTGAAACTTCTCAGTCTGAAACAGATACCCAAACAAGAACATCAGAAGGAATGTCCTTCATAGGTAACGATAATCTCCTCATCTGTAGCACAGGGAGGCAAAGCCATTTTTTTTGCCAGAGATGTCTGTAGCTTTACAGTAAATTAGGGTGGGGTTTTTTTTGCTTTTAAGATCTCACAATTTAATTATGTTGAAGCAGGAAGTATGCTTCATTTAAGCGATGTCTGGATTTCCCTCTAGAGCTGTTTCATGGGAAGAATCCTTACTTCTTTTTCTCTGTTTAGGTTGAAGGTTTATGAAGCCAATGTAAACAGCTGAAATGAGCATAAACCCTGGGGATTAACTTCAGGAGATTAGAAAGGAACAGGGTTTGCCTTAATAAAATGAAGCAATTAGTTTATATAGTTTGAGGATACTGGAGAAGTATGTTCCCCTATTAAACATCTACCATTTGAGCTTTTTGGGGACTACCTCAAAGAATCAAGGATAGCATTATGTTGGTGTTCAAGTTAGTTTTTACTAACTTAAGGCAGAGGACAACTGGGCTATTACTTCATTAAATATACAGACATTGTATTCTCTGTGGATCACAATCCAGCAAGATTTTTATGCAGTGAAATATTCTCAAAGGGTCTATTTCTTGTGAGCTGTGCTTTGATTCTAAAACTGCCACCTCCGCTCACTGTACATGTCCTCTGCTTCCTCTGAGTGTCCTTTTATATTAATGGCAAAATTTCCATGATGCTAATACTAAAACTAGTGGTTATAATTACTTGTGAAAAACTCAGTGGGCAAAAAGGAAGAATGTCACTCTGTCAAAAATAACGTATTTTCTTCTCCTGATCAACTCCGAACCAAGAAATTTTGTTTTCTAACAAACAAAACATAGAAGAGAACCTGTGCAGGTGATGGCTGTTACATAGAGGTTTAGGAAGAAAGTTACACAATCTGAAAGGATTCCAATCTGAGCAATGTGATGAGAGACTCATGAAGCCAAAACATCCTCAGAATGCTCAAAAATTTCTGCTTGCGGTTTGCGGCCTGAAAGAATGAAGGAGGGATTTTAAAGAAAAATTCATTGCAGGGATAAAAAAATATTGATTGCTTAAGTATAACTGAACCTAAGTTTCACCACTATTTATAAGAAGCATACTAACACTGTGGATGGTGGAGTTCATGCAAACACCAGTTGCTTCTACTGCCCTCAACTGATGTGCCTTCCCGTTCAATGTGTGTGGGTTAAGTACTGGACCAACTAAGATAACCCAGGTAACTACATACCTGCCACTCTAACACCGATCCCAGGCAAAATAATGAAAATCAGGGAAGATTTAAACAGTGATGACTAACACAGCTATGCATACTATATCTTGTCAAACAGACTGGATATGTCTTTAGGATATGACAGGTTCAACAATCAAAAATATCCATATATAACAGACTTCCGCTAAATGTCTTACCTCTGTTTGATCCAAGCAGTTAGCCAGTATTGAGGATAATGCAGTTTGTTCACTTTAGGAGAAAGCTGTTGATAGAACTGGTCTTTCTTGGAGGCAAAGCTGTTTACTTATTAAACACAGCACCTCAAACATGGCAGAAGATCGCATCTTTGATCACTCTTTAGGCATCCTTTCAGCCAGCACTTTGTTGGAGAGGGTCCCTCTAGGCTTATTCATTTCAGATGTAATCACATTGATAGGGCTCACTCATGTCTTATGTAGTACTCTTTTCTCCAGACAAAAAGAAAACATTGATGAAATAGGTTTTGAATCCCTGAGCCAATATGTCTTGCAAATATGTGTATTTTGGCTGGTGACCTGCTAGTGTTTGAGAAGCACCTTTATCGTTTTCTTAGAGATACACCTACATCCTACAGTTTAATATGATTTAGACCAACCTATAATTACTGCATAATTTACTATTAACTATAAGCAATGTGTGTGCATTTCTCTACTGTTCTGCAAATTCACTTTTGCTATTTGTGCTCTAGATGTACAAGACCTTCACTACATCCTTAATAGTCAACTTTAACAGCAGTACCTTGAAAACTCTTTAGTGGCAACGTGAGCAAGCTTGATTGATTATTTTAATCTTTTAATACTGACTGATTGAAAATCAATGTGTGGCTTTCCTACTACAAATCTATCTACATAATTAAGATGCATTTTAACGTGCCGTCACTTTTTTTTGCTTGCAGGTGTGGAAAACAAGAAGTTACCGGTGTAACTAGATGTGTAGTAACAGGAGAAATGCGGGTAAAATTGTTACATACATTGTATGAAATTCTTTACTCTGAGGGTGGTGAGGCACTGGCACAGGTTGCCCAGGAAGTTGTGGCTGCCCCATCCCTGGAAGTGTTCAAGGCCAGGTTGGATGGAGCTTTGAGCAACCTGGTCTAGTGGGAGGTGTCCTTGCCCATGGCAGGGGGGGTTGGATCTAGGTGGTCTTTAAGGTCCCTTCCAACCTAAACCATTCTATGCTTCAATGATTCTATGATTGCAGTAGTGAAAGCTCTGCACAGAGCAGTCTATACGCAGCCACTGGTCCATTTGCCTAAGAGCAGCAACCCAAAGGACCAGAGGTACCTTCCCAAAGGCCCACCCCACCTCACGCTGGCCGCTGCTGCCCTCCGCCCCCAGCGAGGGCTCACGGCCCACTGGGCAGCGCCGCGGCCTGCCCGGAGCCCCAGCTTCCCGCCGCTTCTCCACAGGGGCCGGGGCACCACCTGCTGCCGTTGGGCACTCCTCTTCCCCGGCCAGCCTAAGACTCGGTCAACCCCAAAGCGCTGCCTACAAAGGGACGACGCAGGAAACAGCCCCGAATGCTCCTCTTTGCGAGAACCTGCCACCTCTTCCCCGCGGGGCGAGGGATCGGCCCCGGGGCTCCCCGCCGCCGGACTACAGCTCCCAGCAGGCTTTGCGGCCCCGCGCCGCCTCCATCTTGTGCGGCGGAGGCGCGGGCGGGCGACCGCTCTTTTTCCCCTCACTTAAACGGCGGTGGGTGCGTTGTTTAAATAAAAACAGCGTGATCGCGGGGCTCCCTACAGTGTGTTTTTTGAGCTTGCAGTAAGGCAGGCAGTTGAGATACTTCATCGACAAACCCTTAGTCCTCACGATGTGGTGGGGCGCGCTTTGGCAGAGGCTGCTTGACACCAGGTCCGGGTCTCCTCTCTCGGGCAGCTCCGTCTCCCTGAGGGTCTCCTCTGCCGGGCCGCGCAGTCTCCCAAAGGAGCTGTAAAACCGCTTTTCTTTCCTGGAAGCTATGTAGTGTCCTGGGAATCTCTTCAAAATATGCAGCGGGTCAGCTAATCTCCTGGTTCAGCGATGTTGGAACAAGCCCTGCTGCTGGTGGCTCCCAGCCCTCACCCCGCTCCTCGGCATTCGGGACGTTGAACCCAAAGATGCTGTGACTGACAGAGCCCTGCTGCCTTTAATTTCTTCTTGTGGCAGACTTACTAGATACGACCAAAGAACTGTATTTCAAGCTTTGCAAAATCTGATATATCTGGAACTGGACCTTTGTTTTATGTGCTATACATGGCAGGTACAACTTACCACAGGCGTTGCACAGGCAGTATGTACATGCACACACACAACCATGTTTTCCCAAGTGGCCATTGCTCTTTTTTTTTTTGGTTTTGCACAGCCATTTGGCAGTCCTCGCTATGGGGAACGCAGTATCTTTGAAAGATCCATGTTCTGCATTTGATCTCCTGGTAGACCTAGGCATTGCCTGGGTAAAACTATCACAGGGCCACATTTCTCTTAGTTATGATGTGCAGCCCACGCACAGGTTTTTTAAAATCCTGCTGGAGCAGGAGCCTTGGTGGGAGATGTGGCAAGGCCGGGGATCTGCTGGCAAGGATCATTTACAGCAAGGTGGCTCAGGGAGATAAGAGCAGATGCACATGTGCACGTATCCAAGTGTGGGATCAGGGAGAGGGGAGACAGGGCAACAACTTGACCTCAAACACTATGGCAGGGAGCAGTATATATGTTAGGAAACCTACGTGAGAAAAAATTCGAGTCAAAAGGCTTGAGGAGTAGCTTGGGTGGGAGCCATGAAGGTGGGCTGGGGTGAACTAGGAGAGGCTGAGACAGATGAACGAGAAGCAGAGTCTGCAAGTGCAGACCAGTGGGGAGGAAGGGAAAGGGGGAATCTAGGAGGCAGTGCGGAAATACATAAGGCTGTGCAGAAATGGTGGGAGGATCCTCTTGTGTGAGTATTCTTAACACCAGGTTGGAGGCAGGGACACAGGCACAAGTTTGTTGTTCTCCTTCCCCTGCTTTTTTTTTTTCTTTTTTTCCCCCGTTTTTTAAAGCATGGTAGTCCCTCGGAAGCAGCGTTGTTCTGCAAGTGTCTAGTACCATTTCCCTTTTCTTTAAAAAAAAGGGAACTTCAGTAACACTTTCTGCAATTGACATTGCATCCATACATTTTTGGAGCCTGTTTCTTAACCTAAGCAGCAGTAAGCTCTGAACAATTTCAGGAACACTTCTTAATTTTCTCACACTCTTTCTCTTCCATCTTCTCTCACTCCACCCTGTCTTAGCAGCAAGTTTGCAGGTTTTTTGCACTACCCCCACTATAAAAAATATGTAAGTTTTGAATCAAAAGAAATTAAGTAGTCGGTCCATCCTATGCCAAGGAGCAGTCATCTTCTCAGAATCTTGTTTTCTGGGCATCCCCTATTGCCTTTTCCCTTCAGAAACCTTCTGGTAATACACTAGCAGCTCCTTGTTCTTTCCCATGACGTTCCTGCCAGTTTCCAGCTTTGCTATCAGCCTCAGAGACTGGAGGAAAGGAGGATTTAAACTTCTCATCCCATTAGCACTGGACTAGCGTATGCTCAGTTGGACAGCTGCCTTTCTCTGTGTAGAGTCATCCACCTCCTGAACACCTTTTACAGAAAAGCAACTTCAGAAATGCTAAATAGTCACAAATTAACTGGTCTTTCTACAAGAAACTAGCATCAAAGCTGTAACGGCCTGAGGGAGCATCCAATAACATTGTGTGGGAAGTTGCAGTATTCCCCCGACTGAACCCCAGTCCCTTCCAAGCATAAACTACACGGGCAAGAAAAATGCGAATTGATTTTTATTATTTCCACTATTTGCATCCAGTTTGAGACTCGAGGAATTTGAACACTGGAAAGATAAAGCAAACTCTCGGTAATTGAGTTTCTAGTCCAGCACCGTATTTAATTTTTTTTCTTGCAGGAGGGCTGGAAGAACAATAGAGAGGAAACTGAACCTTGAGGGAGGTTACCACCTACAAATGGACATCTTGGGACCGGAGGGCGGTTCTTTGCTTCGTGGAGAACACAAGGAACAGGGTAAGGAATGGCAACCGTGTGGTGATGTTCAGGGTGAGCAGTAACGGAGAGAAGGGCTGCGGCTGTTCTCGGGGTGCGCTGACCGCTCCAGCACACCCCTCCGCGGGCGGGCACAGGCCCGGCGCAGGCCTACACCGACGGGGCGGTGGGCACCGCCAGCACGGGCAGCAAACCGGGGTGACTTGCCAGGGCCGAGACCTCCCGCCTTACCCCGCCCCGGCTTCCCTAGCCCCGAGCCGGCGGCCGCCCTCCCGCCCGGAGGGGCGCGTCCCCCGGCCGCCGGTGCCGCGCACCCTGCGTGACCAGCGGCGGGGCGGGCGCAGGAGGGCAGCCCGGCTCCGCAGCGGCCGCCGCTCCCCCGCAGAGAGCCGGAGAAGCCTGCAGCGGCGGGCGCCCGCCTCCGCCTGAGGAGCCGGGAACCACCAGGGGCGGGACGGGGTGGGGCGGGGCCGGGCGCGGCCCCTCCCCGGCGGGAGGGGGCGGGGCTCCTCTCCTTTGCGCCATGATGAACAAATGACCTCGCGGGGAATGAAATTTAAGTTCCACCGGGGGGAGAGAGTTCTCTGCTTCGAGCCCGACCCTACCAAGGCCAAAGTCCTCTATGATGCCAAGGTGACCCGCTGCGTGCGACTCTGCCCTCCCTTCCCCCACTCCGCCGCGGGCCGGCGGCGAGGCGCACCGGGGGGGCGGGCGGGGCGGGGCCGGCGCGGAGCCCGGCCCGCCGCCGTTGCTGCCGTTAACGCTCCCCGCTGGGGGCTTGCGTGCGCCCCCGGGCGGGACGCGGAGGGGGAAGCGGTTGTGGGCCCAGCTGAGGAGGCGGAGGCGAGGAGAGGCGGCTCCGCCGGCAGCACTTGTTGCGGGAAGCGGACGCCGGCCTGGGGAGGGGGGAGCAGGCGGAGAGGCCGCGGGGCGGGAACCGCCCGTCGTCACGGGGCTGAGAGACAAAGCGAGGCGGTGCCCGTCCCCGCCGGGCCTCTCCTCCCCCCGTCCTTGTGCCGCCGTCATCGCTCCCCCGGGCGTTTCAGCCCGGCCCGCCGGCGGGGCTTGGCTCTTTTTCCCCACACGCAACGCTGGCCCCGCCGCGCCGGGGGTAGGGGCTGGGCATAGCAGCGGTGTACGAGCCTCCGGGCCTTCCCCCCGCGGGGCGGAGGCGTCCCGCTGCCCGGGTGACAGAGGCGACGGAGCCCTGGCCGGCGGGGCCTTGCTCTCGCGTCAGGTAGAGAACGGAGCCGCCGAGGGGCTCAGGAAGTGTCGGACTCGGTTTCCCGCCTTCCGTTTTCGGCTGAACACCTGCAAAGTAATTCTGAAATCTTATTTTCAGCCCTGCACTTTCGTAGCGTAGCTTGATTTATTGCACCTCCCTGCTCTCCTACCCGTACTGCCCGCCCTTCTGCCTTTCAGAAGGGTTTAAATGGTACCGATGCTACGGGAGAGTATACAGAAATGTGATAGCAAGCAATGAGTGGTGGACCCTAAGTATTGTAGTGAGGTGACTGACTCACTTGGGCCTGGCCTTAAGAATGGTGATAGTAATTGTAGAGGTTTATGTAAATATAATATCATTTTGGGTTATCAGTGGGACACGAATTAATTTTTCTCTCCTAAGTCATCTGTATCTAACTTGCAGAGTTGTGCTTTTTTGTTTTGGTTTGTTACAGAGAGCGGTGAAAAGGGAGGCATTGCAACTGGACTGCTGACCAAATTCATGCTTTTTGCTTCTAGTTATTACGTTGTGTAGATCAGCGTTTTTCAGACATCTTTGATCAGGAACTCCACCTTTGTGTAACACTTTGGGCTACTCTTTTGCTTGTACTTGTATTCCTATCTTCTGACCACCCCAACAGCTTTAATTGCCAGCCCTAGAGCTAACCTGAGTGCAAAAAGTAATAGTGCCTTTTCTGCTTTACTTTCAAAAACCCCAAACTCCAACATAACTGTCGTCGACTCCATCAATAGTTCTTGAATTCTGGACTCCCCCAAATTAAAACATTACTGTAGCCTAACTGCTGGGTGCATCTGGAGATATGTGGTCTATCAAGAACCATTCAAGTGCAGGCAGAATGATTCCTTTGTTATTACTAGTCCTGATGCTGCTCATAATGATCCACCTGAAACGTCCGTTGAGGTGCAGGCCCTTTCAGACTGGCTCATTTTCCGTGTGTGAAAGAGGGGAAGAAAACAAAGGCTCAGATGTTCACAAACCCTTTTAATGTTTTGTGGCTAAGAGTCAGTGTTGTTCAAGACAGCAGCGTTTCTGAAGTTTATATATATAGATCTGTCTCCTGCTTTGAGGGCATGAACAGACAGCACACAGGAGAACGCGTTAGTAGCCCAGATGTATATCTGTATATCCGTCTTGTGATACTGCATTGTTTTGCATCTTCCTTTGTCTGTCTCGAAAGCGGGGGATGTTTGAAGACAGGACAAAGATGGTTAGCAGTCCCCAACTTAAAAAGCACTCAACAATAAAGCTAGCTTTTCTGACCATTTAGTAGAATCCCTATCTTCTGCTCATATTAATATTCACTGGCAAAATTTATAGGTGTATTTCATTTCCATAAATAAACATTTCTTTTTTTTCTTTGTACATAAATTCCCTAAATACTGGAAAGCTCACTTTCTCTCAAGCTTTCTAATACACGCTATTCAATATTTGTTTCAGATTGTTGATATTGTTGTTGGAAAAGATGAGAAAGGCAGAAAGATTCCAGAATATCTGATCCATTTTAACGGTTGGAACAGAAGGTAAAAACGTGAATACATGGTTTCAGTTCTTCCATTTCTATTTTATTCTGCAAAGAAAAGTATTGCATGGAATATCAAGGGACTTTGACGTTTGCATGAATGTTTTTAGTTTTGTGAATGCCTTTAATATACTTGCTTATGTTGACCCATTGGTCTGTATCCATAAATCAGTGGATCAGTTTGATAGCCATGTGTTTAAGCTTTATGGGATATCTGTCTTTGGCATGTACTTGTGGCTCCTAGGTTTCCATTAATAAAAGGAGTTTATACTTTGTTAAATCTAGACCTGGATTGTTTCGTTGTCAAGGCCAGTACATGAGTGCAGTCACTGATTGTGATCTGTAGCATGCGTTGGTGCTACAGACACTATCGCATATTAAGTCAAGGTTTGAGAGATTTTAGATAACAACACGAGAGTTGAAGCCGTGTGACTACAAAAGGATGCAAACCTTGTGATATGGATGTTGCTTCTGAATGACATTAAAACAGTGCTTTTTAGATTTAATGTGTATTAATTCGTTAGTAATCATGAGTGGCATATATTCATAGCCATTAATAATTTTCTTTTGACCTCTCCGTAGCTGGGATAGATGGGCAGCTGAAGATCATGTTCTTCGTGATACAGACGAAAACCGCAGATTACAGCGTAAATTGGCACGGAAAGCTGTGGCTCGCATGTAAGAAATTCTTTTGGTCTCAAAATGAATGAGAGATTCATTTTCAGATTCAAACAGATACATCCAGGTGTCTACAAGTGAACTTGGCCTCTAAGCTCATGCTGTAGGTTGTAGATATCTACTCAGTACAGTCAGTGCATTCTGGAGAGCTACTTTTCTCATACTAAGGTAGATACCTACATATTGTTATTAAACAACACTCTGAATAACTAACATTTAATAACTGTGTTATTCTTAACTATTGCTGCGAAATGCCTGTGTATTGGATCTACATCTTCCCAAAGAAATATACTTGAAAAGTAACTTAGGAAAACCTGAAGTATTTTTCAGCCAAAGGCAATAATCTAATATTGGTTGGCCATGGCTTGAGGATCTGCTTGAGAACACGAATATGAGGTAATGTACAGACATTAAGGTATCCACTCTCAAATAAGTATTGTCCAAATAATTTCAACATTAGTTAATGAAGATAATTCAAACATACGTTTCCTGTGCATTTGCATGTAATGTAATTAGCTAGGATAAACATAGTAAATAATACCAGCCAAATTTCAGTGAGCCATTTTATGTTCTGTAGGAGAAGAAAGGGAAGAAAGAAGAGACGTTGCAGGTTGCCTGGTGTTGACTCTGTATTAAAAAGCCTTCCTGCTGAAGAAAATGATGAGAGTAGCGAAAACTGTGAGCTTGTTTTCATTCTTTGACAACTGACACGATGCCTTTAACCTTTTGAGCTAGGGGTGCAGTGCGTGCTGTAACTTGCTATTAGGATGACTTGAGAGTATCACAGTCCTATTTGAAATATACGGAGGCAATCAGATGAGCGAGCACTGTATTTCACGCTAAGCATCTATTAAGTTATCTCCTTTATTCTTGGGTTGCAGAGGCTTTTCCTTGTGTCACTTCCAGTCAACTATTCTAATCAGTAATTTCAGAGCTTAATGCTGCTTTGTTTAGTGTAGTATTACTGGGTGCACGAAGCCCTCAGTTTTCTTTGGTGTTAGGAATCAAGACACTTTCCCTGCTAGTGTTTCTATCTTATTTCAGGGAGCAACAAGATTTTCTTTTTCCCCAGTCTACCTGGCACAAAGGCCTATTTCTTGTCAGCTGACTGCCTGATTTCACTCTTAGGCCAGCTCTTTCATTTCATAGCGTTTTTCCTTGTAGCTTGAAAACCAGCAGGCTGGCACTTAACTGATGTTCTGGCAACTGTCGCTGCACAGATCCAGACCTTCTGATTGGATGATTAATATGTTAATCACCTGTTCAGAACTGAACTCCAATAAAAATTGGAAAGATCTGAGCATTCAGAAATGTATGGAACTTTTATAAGTGAGTGTTTCTCAATTAGAGAGGATGCAAGAACACTTCCTGTAAACTTCTTGTTGTACGTATTTAAAATCTTTATAGTGTGCTATAAATAATACTTGTGTGTTTAATTCAGTTAGAATTATTCATCCTCATTAAATATAACCAGCTAGTTGTGGATTTGGGGTTTTTTTGTTGATTTTGTTGGCGGGGGTGGTGTTTTTTGAGGTTTGGGGTTTTTTTGCATTGAGGCCTGAAATTGTTTGGTCTTCTGCGGTGTAATAACATGAGATAAATATGTGAAATCTCTTTTACACAGCTATAAGTAGTTCTTCTTCTGATGACAGTGATGAAGGTACAGATGAAGAAATAAAAAGTGAAGAAAGTGACATAGAAGAGAGGACAGAAATGGTATATTCCTGAGCTCCTTAACTTGATAGAATTTAAACATCTGTATTTGAAACTCTGGAAAAATTGAAGTAGATGAAATATAGGCCACAGATGGTTATTTAGCTGGAATTAAAAGCATAATTTTCTTACTCCTTGTGCTTGCTGTGGTTGAGTTCTTGCAAATTATAAAAGATGTCATATTCATGTAGAATTCTTTGTTATTAATCTAAAAATCACATTTGTTTCTTTTCCTGTCTTTCTACACGTAAGGCTTATGTGGAGAAAACATAGCAAACTAGATGATCCAGATTTGTAGGTGCTGTAAAATTTTACTGGTCTATGCAGGTGGGACAAATTCTAATAGCAGCAGGATCTTTCTGGCTTTCGTATTTTACTGTGAAATGGGCATGTCAACCTTGGTCTTAAATTAAAATGTGAAAGACTGACTTAAAAAAAAACCCATTTATTTTCTCTACATTATTGAAAAGAAAGTACAGCATAAACAGTTGTTCTGAAAGTCTGTAGAATCTAACTACTACAGTGTGGGTGATCTGAAGCAGCTGAACGTAACATTTCTGTTCATTCTTTTGTGTTAAATACTTACGTGGATGCTGAATTGGAAAAAAAAAGTTTTAAAAAATGAATTTGTAGATTCCTTCAAAGCACTATTGTTAAATTACTTACATTAAGGCTACTATCTGCTTAAAATATATAAAGTATAGTAAATACTTATTTTTGCATGACAAAACTTGATTGTTGTATTGTATCCCGACTCCTGAGATTCTTTTTCACTAATATTCATAAGCACAACCAATATATTGTTTCTTGCACTGGTCTGTTGTAGAAAGAAGAACAAGAGACTCACACAAAAAGGGACATGGAAGATAGAGCAATAAACATAGAAATTCCTGAAGTCTTGAAAAAGAAGCTTGAGGAAGACTGTTACTATATTAATAGAAGAAAACGGGTATGAAATAAAAGCTATGAAATGAATGTGTGTGGGGGGATGGGGAGGGCATCAAAAGTAGTTCTTGTGCGTAACAGCTCCTAGTTTTTTGAACTTTATTGCAAAGATGTAAGTGTCAGGAAGAATAAAGAGAGTGTAGGGAGCAGACCCCTATAGCTAAACCAGTGAGTTGTCATTAAATTTAAGAATGTAACACTTCAGTACCCAATTGTGTTTTAGAATGCAGATTGTGTTTTAAAGCTGGAAATATAGTAAGCATGTTAACCTGAGCATATTTTTGTTTCTCCATATATCTATAAAGGATCACTCCTGAAATAACTTCGTGTAATAGAGACTTACTAAAGTAGTCAGTACATTGCAAGCTCCTCGTTTAGCTTGATATACTTACTAATTGTTTCTGTAAGACGTGAATTTATTGTTTCTTTTTCAGCTAGTGAAGCTTCCTTGTCAGACAAATATAATAACCATCCTGGAGTCATATGTGAAACATTTTGCTATTAATGCCGCTTTTTCAGCCAATGAAAGATCTCGGCACCATCAGATGACTCCACATGCTAATATGAATCTTCATTATGTGCCACCGGAAAAGAAGTAAGTAATAATTAGTCCAGCGCTATTGTCACAAAAAGAATGACCTTGCATTCTGTGTTATGTTTCAAGGCTGTTCACTTCTGTGTATGTCTGTTTATGTGGCTTAAAATATTTTACAGATACCCATAGTACAGTAACACTGACAGTTTGTTTATCAGTAAGAGAGTCCCTATAATCTGAAAAGTCACTATGCAAAAGCATCAATATGCCTTCTTATAAGTTCTTGTGAATATTGTGACCCATTTTGGAAGAATGTGTTGCTCTTGTCTATGTGAAGAATTTTTTGAGCACTGTGAGAGTATCTGATACAAGAATTCCCTGCTTAAATAAAACGGAACACATTCAAATTTTATAAAGGATAAAAATTTTATACAAACACAGAGAACTCCCAAGTGCAGATTTTTTTTTTTTTTTAAAATTGACATGTCATCTTAAATCCTAGAGTCAATATTTAGGGAAACAATATGTGTATTAACACCAATCCTGTTTATTAAAATTGATTGCGTCTTAGTTACTGTTTTCTCAGCTGAGCTGTATATTCTACCATGCTACAAATGCAGTGTTAACCCTGCAGTTGCAGTGTGGCCTTTTTTTGGTTTGTTTTTTCTCTTATGCTAAAGATTCTCAATATTAGATGAGACTGCTTCTTTATCTCAGTCTACACTGGGATAGAATCTTGTATTTTATCAAAGAGAAAGCTTGACTTTTAACATGTTTCAATGGTGCATAATTATGCTTTTCCTTGCAGTGTTTTGGTCTATGTGAGTGTCTTGATTTATACTGATGTCACTCATTATTTGACAGATGAATGATACCTTCCTTCTATAGAATATAATCACCCAAAAAAGAATTTAGATAAGACAACAGAAATATGAGCAGATGGTTGTATGCACATTATGATTTTTAAAGGTGAATATTTAAGTGAATTACTCAATAAAGAAGGTGCTTTAATAAGGAAAATGTGTATAATTTCAGTGATTCATTAAGTAGGAGAGATTCAGCTGACAACTTTATTGTATTGCTGTTACTACTCTAACACAGAAGTTAATTGGCCTTCTCGGATGTGATAGAATTTCTGCACATCATGGTCCCCTGACCCAATTTATATGTAGTGTTTAAAAAAAAAAAAAAAGGCGGTAGTGTCAGCAGGTGCTATGCAATACTAATAGGAGGTATAGAATTTCTAACATGGGTCATTGTGGCAGAATCAAATTACTGTCACCATACACATATATGTACTTGAGATGGGAGACATGAATACCCTCACAGAGGTGAGAGGTGTTAGAGGTGGGCTGAACTCAGTGTTCTTGGTTCTGCTTGTAATAGCACATTTATTCACCACCTAGCACCGTGAGTCTTTTCGCAAGCCTGAAACTGAAATTCCTAGTAGCCTCTAAATGAAGTGCTTTGGTTACCAGGAGCAGGCCATTGGAAACTGATCTCCAGTGCAGATGTATCTGGTTTTGTTGGTTCATTGGGTATCTCTTAAGCACTGCATTAATTGCATCTTAGTGGCTATAGGTCAAATTCTGCATATGCCTTTTAGACAGAGATTCAGTCTGTTGACTACTTAGTTTTTCTGGAATGTGCCTCTTTTTTGAGCCTAATAAACTTGGAAATACAAAATAATGCTTACATGAAAAACTAACTAACTTTATTTACTATAAAGTGAATTTTATTAATCCAGTTAATAGTAATACAACAGAACAATTGTATGATTTTTTTGACATTATTAAGCAGACTTTTAAAGTTTGTATTTATCTGAAGCTACCAACAGCAATCACTGTCTCCAAGTATGCTTTTAATCACTCATCATTACTTAGTATGAAGTCAGCATATCGTAGTTAAGATGGTAATGATCTGTATTAAAAAGGCATTTCCTACAACTACACTGAAAAATTTTGACATGCAACTTTGAAATTCATAATCCTTTTTTTTTCTTTCTCTAGTGTTGAGCTATGTAAAGAGATGGTGGATGGGCTGAGAATAACCTTTGACTTCACACTTCCATTAATTTTGCTCTATCCTTATGAACAAGCTCAATTTAAGAAGGTGACTTCATCAAAATTCTTTCTTCCCATCAAAGAAAACTCAACAAATACTAGCAGGTAGGTTAGGTATATGGAGTCTAATACTGCTTATCTCCTGAGGAAAATGCAATAGAATGTGGTTATGTGTTCAGAATAGGATGATTTCTCACAAACTTTGACTCAAAAATTGTCTTGATAAACTGTTGAACTTTTCTGTGAATTACTTGCCCAGATTCATAATTCAGGTTCTGAATTTCTATCTGGTTAACTTCAAAAAGGGTTTGTACTAACTGGTGTGGATTTACTCTGAAATTTTGTGGGGGAAAAAAATTTACATTGAAATGTAAATTTGTGTTCATTAACTTCCAATTTGAAAATAAATAATGCTTCTGGAAAATAGTATTTAAAAGAAGGCCTCATCACTTTGATAGTTTTTGGTAGGAGACTGTCTAATTTGAGTAAGTATGTAACAACATCTGTGAAACTAGAAGGATCTCTTTTTGGGGGAAGAGCCTTATCTCTTCACTTTTGTAAAGCTGCCTTTGTTTTCCTAGAAATCAGGAGGAGCTTTCCCCAAGTCCTCCTCTGTTGAATCCACCAACACCTCAGTCAACTGACAGCCAGCCTGCAACAGGGGAGCCAGCCACACCAAAAAGACGAAAAGCTGAACCTGAAATTCTGCAGTCGCTGAGACGTTCTACACGCCATAGCTCTAACTGCGACAGGTTATCGGAAAGCAGTGCTTCCCCGCAACCTAAACGACGGCACCTTGAGACCCCAGCTTCTATGCCAAAGCTCTTCTTGCACCTGGAAAAAAGTAGGTTTTACTCTTTAAATTACTACTCTAAATAGGATTTTAAGTCTTTTCTTTTTTTAATGTCATCTGGATTGTGAACTGAATGATTGAAATAGGAATTCATTACTTTTTGTATCAAATATTTATCTCTAAAGCTTATACCAAAGGGAGAAATACAAAGCAATATTCTCAGTGTTTTGGTACTGTATTTCTCAACAGAATTCAAGGAGCTGCTTTTCTGTGAGACTACTTCAGGGTAGCATTTATTGAATTCCAGTGTTTAAAACTTTAAACATTTTAGTAGCAGGCCTTAGTTATGTTTTGTGTCTTATAGTTCCATGAAACAGATAATAAAATTTATTTCTGATTTCTTTTGTTTTCTTTTTCCTTCCCTTTTGAAGAAACCCCTGTCCATAGTGGATCATCTTCACCTATAACTTTGACTCCTAGCAAAGAAGGAAGTGCGGTTTTTACTGGCTTTGAAGGTAGAAGAAACAATGAATTGAATGAGGTAAGAGATTTTTATGGTACTGTCCTGGATTCAATGATTAAAGGTTTCGTTGACCTCCGAGTAGGGCTATGTTTTATTTGTATTAATAATTGCATCTCTGATTTTGAAGTTCTGCACAGACTAAATTATTTATGGTACTATAAAGATTTCATAACTAATATCTTCATGTCTTACATTTAGGTTTTGTCCTGGAAATTGATGCCAGAGAATTATCCACCAAGTGATCAACCACCACCTCCCTCATATATCTATGGATCTCAACATTTGCTGCGGATGTTTGGTAAACTGATGCAAAACTCTGTGCTGAATCAAAATTGCTTTATTTGTTTTGTGTAGTTGTGTGGGGGTTTTTGCGGTGGTTTTTTGTTTGGTTGGTTGGTTTGGTTTGGGTTTTTTTGGTTTGTGGTTTTGTTTTGTGTTTGGGGTTTTTGTTTTGTTTTGTGGTGTTTTTGTTTTGGTCAGCGACTGTATCCATGTGATTTTCTGTTTGCTTTATCACATTTAGTTTTACTCTTGGAGAAGTGTACATTTTATCTGTTTAAAACTCTTAGGCTGTTCATGAACTTGCTTATCTCTTACTGGCTCTGTAAGGTTTCATTTTACAAAAGTAAACAAGCATTACTTCCAATACGCTATCAAACATCATTAAACCAAGCAGCATTTATTTTCTCAGTGTGTTTCTTTTTAGTAAGGTTTTGAAAGATCACTGAGTAACTTGCGAAGAAATGTAGAGTCTGCAGGGAGAAGAAATTTTTATATTCTTTTCGGTACAGTGGATAAAAGTAATTAGAAGTTCCTTTTAAAAAAAACAGGTGTAAACATTATTTCTCTTATTTACAGTAAAGCTACCAGAAATACTGGGGAAGATGTGCTTTCCTGACAAAAACCTAAAGGCTTTAGTAAAACACTTCGAAATGTTCCTGAGGTAATGTGACACAAGGTACCATAGCACTGTTTGCATTGTTACATAGATCTAACTGTACTGGAATGACAAAGGGTTTTTAAAATAAGATGTTCATTTTCTATAACTACAAGAATATGATTAAACTGATACAAGATTTTACTAATAACAATTTAAATTAAGATTAATACAAGATTCTTGATTCTGTAGTTCAAATTGAAGGGAACCTGAACTCCCAAGTTTTTCTCTTGAAGCATTTAATTTTTAAGTTTTACTGATTCCTTTTTACATCTCTATTTTTGTCAGATCCTTATTAGTATTCAAAATATCTGTATGTCAAACAGGACAGCATTAGTGCTTATTATTGGAAACCTGTTTTTGCTTGGTGGGAATATTTAGGGTGCTTAACTCACTGTGGATCAAATCAGTTTTTATCAGACCTCTGCCTTTTGAGATTCTTCTGTTTTGGTCAGAGCAGGTCTCTACTCTTCAGCATCTTAAAAGCAGTTTCGTCATACCCATTCTACGGATGAGCTGTGGTGGAGTGGAATAGAGGGAAGGAGGAAACGTGTCCCCCACCCCCATACAAGTAGGGAGGTGTTTAAACTGAAAGTTCTAGTGGTGGTATCCGTATGTGTCTTATTTTTCCATCTGACCATTTTGTTGAAATGTGTAGTCATCTATAAATAGAAAAAAGAAAGAGAGGAAAAAAAAAAAAAAAGGCAGATGATGTTTCCACGTCAGCATTTTTAGGTCAGATAGAACTGTGATTTTGAAGCAAATCTTTCAGTAGTTCCCACTTAGAGTACACAAGCTGGATTCCTTTTGGAAAATGCTTTAACCAGAAGTGTGCTCCAGTACTAGGGGGCATTCAGTCCTCAAGACCAGACTACAGCTAAACCAAAATGAGTGCCCCAAGGCAAGCATAGGGTGGATATTGCATATCTGGTACAACAGAATATTTGAGGGCTGTGTGTTTTTTCAAGTGCTTTCTAAGCCAGTGTCATGTATGTTTTGCTGTGTATTCATGTAAGTAACATAGAAACTCATACTGTGTATTCAAATAGGTAACATAGAAACCAATGGGAATTATTAGATTTTTTTTTTTTTCCCCCAGCACATATTCATGGAGCTTTAGGATGTCTTTCATTTGGGTATTTCTTTCTTTGTCCCATATGTCATTGAAAGTGGCCAAACAATTACATTTTCTAGAAACTTGTTCAGACTTGACTTTTATCTCAGAAATACTTCTGCATTATGTGTTTCTCATCACAACAGAAAACTTGAGGCTGAGGTGGCATCTTGTACTAGTTCTTCAGTCTTCACATTCTGTCTTTTCCCTTTTGGGAATGAAAGGATTAATGGATGTTTATTCAAAATATTTTCTGTCAGTTCTGCTCTGGCTTACCTTTTGAAAGGTAAGAACTGTCCCACACAGTCTGTATGCATTAGATGATAGCAACCAGTTTACTTAAAACTGCCTAATTTCTTTTAGTGAATTGCTCTTGAGTAACAAGCTCCGTTTCTTTATTTTTCTAATAGCAGACAAGGGATTAAAGCTGTCTTTTCACATTAATAAAACTGTTTCTGAATCTTCTTTGAATTCTAGGTAAAATAGTCCAAGCATAAGTAGCTTATGTATTTTTAAATAAAACTTTCATGTGGTACAGAACTGATTTAGTTCTGGCATAGATATCAATTTAATTTTGTATTGATTTTATGGCTAAAATTTACAGTTTCATTTAACATTTGTACCATTAATCTCGTGGGCTGAGAAACTGAGACATATTTAATATAACACTTTGTCTAGAAGCTTGTTTTATGGAGTTTACTCAGTACTTCATAGATGCATTAAATTCACTTTGAGACGTTACACGGGTAGTATTTTCCAGCCATGACCTGAGATTGCTTCTAGACAAGATTGATCTCTGTTTCCTAGGCAGCATATATTTTTAAGGGATGTACGAAATACATCTTTTTGAGTTTAATATTAAGTAGAAGCTGTACCCTTTGCTTAGGGCAGCTTTCTACAAGTAGCGTAATGAAAATTTCTTCATGGAGAACATGAAAGTTGATTTTTCAATTATAGAGTTTGCAGAAGGAAAGAAAATTAGTTTCTCAAATTAAGTACAAAACAGTCTTCACTTCAAATTATTTAGCTCTGAAATAATTCATAATAACGGCAGAAGAGTAACAGTCTGAAATGGACATTAGTAACAAACCAGCCAGCTGGTTCACTTACAATTTAAGTTCAGTCTTCAGGAGCAAGCAGTGGAAGCTAACACAGTAAGTGGTGCCTACTAACTGGTAACCGTACTAGCAAAGGACCCCTGATTAAATCTTCCTGCCTGTTAATAGTTTTTGAGATAGAGAAGTATTGCCTTTTAGCCAATTCCATTACTTCAGCCATGTTTTTAGTAAAAATGCCGTTATGTGCTGTATTTTATGGCTCCTCTGTATTGTGAGGTGCCTAGCATTCCTCCAGAGGATGTTTAAGTGATGAGAAATGATAGGCAAGAAGGTGCCAGTTTTTGGTTTTTGCCATTCCCATTGATCTGAATGCAGCCTTGACTTGGAAAACTGATTTGGGATCAGAGAGTTCACTTCTCAGGACTGTTGACCAATAGGAGATGCTTAAAAATTAGGAGAATATAGCATGCCTGGTTTTAGAATAGCAAGACCCATCTTCACTGAGCTAATTCCAGTCAATATCATTTGCATTTTAGGAAAAAAAGCAAAGCAAAATGGTACAGCACTTCAGAAAGCCATAGGTATTTTGACTTTCATGAAACAGAGAAGAGTAAGTGATGAAATATTTCTAAAATAATGCTTCTAAAATTTCTAATATACTTTTCCAGATGAGGCCAGTATGTCATATTTCAGATTATGGAAAACTACAATCTTAATGGTTAAAGACTTTTGTTTTGTTAAAAACCCACTGATATTTCAGACTCTCAGTATATCCTGTAAGTTGTGTCTTTCATTTTAGATCTGATTTTTTTCCTATGTTTTACAACCTGCTTGTATCTATTCTGCCACTCTGCTCCATGGGTAGAAAAGTATTTTAATACTGTTAAGCATTTTATGGGAAGGAAGCCAAATCAGAATATGACCAAATTAAAGGGCTGTGATAATAAAATGTGTATACAGAAAGATGACAAGTTGTTTGAAGTAACCTTAAGAAGTAAATCTCTGGTTTTGGAAGCACAACGTTTTTTGAGTGTAGTAATTTTATTATATGTAATTGTAGTGGTGAATTATGACCACTAGTCTGTGCTAATGTGCAGTTAATGAGAGGTTATTAGTGGCTTTCTGAGAATGAAAAATGAAGCATTGCACATGGTGAGCGGAATAGAAAACATCTTTATTTAGGTGAAGTTGCTTGTGGTGGAGCTCCTGCTCATTATGACTTAATAAAGTTGTGAGATAGCAACTGATTAAAAATCCATTTTTGAAAGATCACAAAGAATGCAATTGTGTTACTGTTTCTTAAATTGATTAGGGCTTTTCTATTTGCTTCTCAATTTTGGGATTGACCAGTTACTTGACAAAAAGTACCTGTGCAGTGTAGGAATTATGACATACTAGAAAACCTTATGAAATTTGGAGCCTAAATGTGAGAAAACCAAGTTGCAGTGTCAATGGACAGGTGTTGGTTTAGAGGCATAAAAAGGTAAAGGAACTTCTCTTAAAATTTTGAAACACTTTGAAATGAAGGAATTCTACTTGCACAGTGAATGTATATGCCTTATTTTAGGGCATTATTACAGTTGTATTTGGGCTTTGCTGTATTCATTGAATGAGTAGAAAGGTAACTGCCATTTTGGGTCCTTGCAAACTTTTGGCAACTTTATGTTGAGAGGTTTGTAGTCAATTAGTAGCTGGTATTGTACACATTCTTATTTTCAGTAGGCTTTTGTTGTTTGGTTGGTCTGCAGAATCTGCTTGTGTGTGCTTATTGTTCTTGACTAAGGTTTGATTGCTTTGCCAAAAATACTTCTTGAAACTGCACCGTGTGGATTGCCTCTCTTCCTTCTGCTTCCCAAATCATCAGGTGCCTGAGTATTTGAATGAGGAGTATATTCCTAATCGTAACAACAGAGGTTTGGATCATGCATCCAAAGTGAGAGGTTGTCCAAAATATTTTAAGTGTTATGGTAGCTTTTTTAGAAGGCAGCTTTAGGAATTGAATCACGGATCTGTGCTGGCCTTGCCAAAAGTGGGTCTTCATCTTCAAGGCCGACCAAGGACTCCTGTATTGAGCCCGTGTAGGATTGTTTTCGCAAAAGGTCTGCTAGAAGTTACTACTTTTAATTTTCACTCACTCAGCCTGATTACCTGAAATGTTATGTTGGCATCTTCAGAGTTCTCTGCAGTTGCCCTTTAAAGGCCAAGAATGATGATCTGTTTCTGTACGTGGATGAGTGACAAGAGTCCAGTCTACAAAATGAGCCTGTTAGTTCCTTTGGCATGGTTCTTGGGACACTGGATATCAGAATAAACATGTGAAACTTCTCACTTCTCTTGTTCTGTTTACTGCATTGGGATTATGATGAACTTTGTGTTGGCAAGCTTTTGCCCTGAACAGCCTTCCAGATGGAGACTCGCCTATCAATTGAAGGGTGCGGGGGGCAGGTGGTGGCATACCTTTTGTGTAAAAAGCTTTTTTAGCTTTCAAATCCTGCATTTAAATAGCGGTCTTGGAGAGGAGATAGCTTCTTAATCTGCAAATGACATTTCTTTTGGTGAGTGATTCATAGAATTAAGACCCATCATGCTCTTTAAGCAAATTCCTTTAGATAGATCATTAGTTGCCTTTCAAGCAGCATCTAGCCCAGGCCACTGATCTCACCAAAGCATCTGCTTACATTCTAGAACTCAGAGCTGTAGCAAAAGTGTTTAAGATGTCACCTTCCTTGGAACTTTGCTTCTGTATTCTTATAGCTTTATGGCTGAGGTTGTCCTTCTTAAAATTATTAAGGTTTTTCCTTCTTCATAATTTTCACATTTTTCAGGCCATCCCTGAGTTTATTTGTGTGATGGTAGCTGACATTTAGAAGAGTGTTTTTCTTTATGCAGAGACTGTTCAGGTAATAAGTTGTGTTGATGCTGCCAAGACAAGGACTTTTTCACTACCAGATGATACTCTTAAAGCTCATACTAATTCAGTGACTCAGCTGAGAAACATTCCTGACATACATATGTCAAGTGGTCTTTTAATGTGGATAACAATAGTTCTGTGCCTCTTTTTGGTAGATCTGCCTGCATAACTCTCAGCCAGATGATAGTGTATTTGTGAGGTTATTGCTTGGAGTCATCTGAGGTAAGCTTCCTTACGGACTGCTACGCCTGAAGATCAGAACATAGGAATTCTTCAAGCTAGGTTGCCATGTTTCTGTTTCCCTTGTCTCCATCTCCTCTAGTTCTTTCTGAAGTGTTGCTTTTGTAGGAACCTGTGGTAGAGAGGGAAATGGCTGCATTGTACACTGTTACCTCTATGTTCTGAGCAGGAGTGTAAAGCATAAGTATTTTTGTGGATGCTCATGATGAGAAGAAAGTGTACCATCTTACATCAGGATGTTTGCATGGACTGTGCATCGCAAAAGTCAGTTAATCCTAGGCAGTTTCCCTGGTGTAGGTGTATGCTTATGAACTCTGTAAAAATTTTAAAAATGAAAAAGGCAATAATGCAACAGGTGATTAAATTATCAGACTTCCAAGTTAAAAGTAATGAAACAATTTCTGAATAGCTAAATAGGAAAGTGCTTTCTGATCTATAGCAGAACATTGGCTCTGCTTGCTCAGTACAGCTCCCTCTGTTTTTTAAATCTTGGCTCATGACTTGCAGGTGCCAGTGAAATTGATCTTTGTGCTATTTCAGCTTTTTCAAGAGCAAAGCATTAGTGAAATATCCAGTAGCTAAGAGTCTTAGGAGACTCCTAATATTTCTGTGCCAGCTTTCTGCATTGCGATGTAGTTTGAATAGAAAGCAGCTTCAGAAGGGCCACTGCTCTTTGTAAACAGATATACAAGGGATTGGGACAGAAGCTGACCTTGTGTTCTTTTGCCTGTTTCCTCCCACTTCTCTGCAGAAAGTAATTTGTATCTGTTAGCTCTGGGGTATTTTGCTTTTCACAACTGTTACATCAAGAACAGAGAGATGTACATTTGACTGTATGCATTCTGCCTGCTTTTTTTTTTTTTTTCAGTTGTAGCTGTGCCACAAGCATCTCAGCTAAAATTTCTCATCTTTACCAGCTGTCACTTTAGCTTGCACCAAAGTGGCATTTATGACTGATGATCTTAAGCAAAACTCAGGAAATTTGTAAGAGAAAATAAACCCGTTTCCCATTACTTGCCTGAAAATTCTTGGAACTGTCAGCTACCTAATGTCCTCCACAGGTTGCTTTGTTTTATCAATGTTCTTTTAAAACATATTGCCTCGTATGATCTAGCACTTGGTGCTGTGCTTTATGGAATGTTAGCCAATGACACGAAGAATTTCATCGGCCCCTGTAGTTTGTACTCACTATTAATCTCTTGAAGTCATTAACATGTCTTAATTAAATTCCGTTTGTGGCTCATCTTAATCTTGTGCAATCTAAGTATGTTAAAAGTTAGACTCAAGTCTGTTAAGTTTTAGGCCTTATCACACTCACTGCATACCAACCCCACATATCCCAGAAAGTGATTTGTAGCTAACTATAGTCAGAGGTCATAGCAGTTGATGACTCAGGTATTTTAGTAGCTTCTAAGTTGCTGTGATTTCAGTACTCTTTTATAGTGGTTTTCCTAGAGTAAGGGATGTGTGTAGTGCAAATGAATGACATGGTTCAGTGAAGATTAGGAGGATCTGATTGTGTGAATTATTTTTGTGTTTCTTTGGATTATTTTCTAAGGAGTACCTCTATGTCATGGAAAAAAAACCCAAAAACCATTTTATAAAGTATTAGAGCAATTTATGGCCTGGTAAGCCTAGAAAAGTAGGTGTTGAATAGTTTTAGTGACAAGGGCTAGTAAATCACTAAGTCGTGTGCTTCAAATAGTGTATTAATAAAATATTGGTGGCTTGAATCTAGATTTGTCCTTTTTTTTTTTTTTAGTTCAAGAAAAGAGTAAAACTTTTTTCCTGGCTCATTCTTTTGCCAACATTTAACTAATTTGGATTTACCATGTAGTAGTTTGTTGCGTTTTGTTCTTTCAGGGGAAAATACTGCACTGATGTTTTAAGTTCATTTATTAAAATGCCTTTATTTCTGTAACTAGGAAATGGGTATAATGCAGCAGTAACATGCTGTAATATTAAAAACAATTCTTTTGATTTAGCAAAATAGTTTTCATAGAATTTTTTTTAGATTATCTCTCAACCTTAATTATGTAATCCTTTTTGCTTTGTGCTGTTTAATAAAATTGGAAGCTGCTGTTGGACCCAGTGAGAAACTAGCAGAGTACAAATACTTGTAAACAAAAAGTATGCTAAAGTATTTAATGCACTTAGGATTGTGTGAATGAAGACTCTGTGGAACTTTAAATTCACTTAGCTCTTACACATTTATTGTGATAGCTTATGTCATGTCAGTTTGTGGCAGAACCAGTTGGATCCTTGCTTTAAATATGAGAGATCTTTCTCACTTTCAGCAGTACCTGCCCCAGCTGAATATCGCCAGAAATGATGTGCTTGATTAGACACTGTTACGGTTCACATAATGGAGCCTTTTCTGCTCAGTTCCTTAGGTAATGTTTAAAAACAAAACCAAGCTGCCATTTTGTCTGCTGGAAGTGTATTGGTTGTCCAGCCTGTTCACTTGCTTGCCTTAAACCTGAAACATTTACGTCAGAAAGGTCCCTCTGTACTGTTAATTATGGAACCCCTATGAAATAAGGAAGAAAAAGTGCCTTCTCAATAAATGGTGACACATTGAAGGATTGATTTCTTCTAAAAAAGCTTGTATTTCTCACTGCTTTTCCTAGAATTAGTAGGATTTAACTAGTTATTCCTCCAGTTTAGCACTTGTTTGATGCCCATGTTTAAGTACAACAGTTGCGTGTAGGGAAAAATCAACCTTTTTTCCTTTACCTGTGTTTTTGTGCTGTAACCTTTCTGTATGAGCTTTCAGCAATTAATATATTCCTGATTAAATTTAGGTTGCCTTATGTAGAGAATCTTGTCAGTATTTGATGCTTTGGCTTTCTTAAGATCAAAGGACATGCCTAGTTCAGGCAGTGTAGCTGTGAGTGAGGTTGGAGAAGCACTGTGGTTTTAATTGCATTAATCTGTACTTTTTTTAATTTGGACTTGCCATGTCCAGAGTATTGGTTATGCAAAACTGTTATTCTTAGCTTCCAATAGTGAGGTCATTTCCCTAGCCAGTGGTTCTTGAGAGAAAGCAGATTCTGCAAATGACATTGTTTCCTGTTGTTTCCATTGCTTCCTGCTGTAACTCAGAGAACCTGTACCTAACATTTTGCCATGTTCATTGATGCTGATCTTTAATTATCCAGGTATTTTTGAATGTCTGTGTCTTTTTCTGAAGTACAACTTGATCATGTACTTCAGGGTTTAAGAACAGTTTTGCACTTTTGCCCTCATTTGTATACCCGGTATCTTTGTATACAAATGAAAGAGCAGTGAGCTTATAGTAATTTTAGCTGGTTATTACTGGTGTTAGTAGTAGCACTGTTTGTTTTTGTTTTCAGTCCTAAACCAAAGAAAGAGTTGTATGTTAGCAGAGCAGGAAGACATGATAAAATACTGGGTGCTTGGCTGTTTGAGTAGTATTTGAGGAGCAGCTTGGAGAAGTGTGAAATTAGGGAACTGGATTCACAATGGATTCGTATTTGTCTTTGAGAGCTGTATTTAAATCGGATACTCATGAGGGGTGGGGACCCTAAATGCACAAGCACATGAAAGAACAAATTGTAGCTGTACTTACTTTTAAAGATACAGTTCGATTTAATGGTTACTGGACATTTGTATAAGATACTGACATAGTGGTAACTGAAAATCCTGGTTTTGACTTAAATGGAAATTGTATGCTGAGCAGGTGACTGACAGAAATTGCAGAAAGTTGTTTTTTTGTTTTTTGTTTTTTTTTAAATTCTGTGATAGTTCTTTGCATTCTTTTGAGTGTAGCTTCAACTTGGGGGGGTTTATTGAGCTTGAATAAATTTTTTTTTTTAATGCTATTTAGATTTCAGAATAATAGCGTATGATAGGCTATTTCTCACTGTGCAAAACTTATAAAAATAGGGCAAGCCTTTTGTATCCCATCTCAAAGTGTAACATTTCTTAATTTCCAGGCTGTGGTTCTGCTGAGCTTAAAAATTAATTTGAAGGTAGCTTTTCTCTTAAATGTTTCATGTTCTGTTCTTTTTTTGGTCTGCTTTCTTCTCAGGTTTTTAGCAGAATACCATGATGATTTCTTCCCAGAATCTGCTTATGTAGCTGCATGTGAAGCCTACTACAGTACTAAAAATCCTCGGGCAATCTACTGAAGCTATTAATAAAGATTAAATCCTACTATATGTAGCCCATGACAATGCTATTTTGCCACGTGGCTACACGATGAAGATGAAAAAGGAATTAAAACAACTTCTGGAGTTGAAAAAATAGGGAAATATCTTCTGTGATGGTTGGATTACTTAGGAATGGAGAACTTCTTTTCAGAGATGTGCATAGACTGCGTTGTGAGTTGCTTAGAGGATTGAATATAACTCTGACTCCAGATGAATGAAGAAGCCTTGTTCTGACTTCTAATGCATAGGACTGCATAGGACTATGAAAGAGGAGTGGAGGCAAAAGCAGATGCATTAGCAACAGGACATTTTCGTGAAGATAGATCATCATGCTGTGTTTCATTTTAGCTCAACCTCTCCAGCCTGAGAAATAAGACTTGACTACACAGTTACATGAAGAGAATGCATAACTGGTATCTTGTGGATTTTTTTCCTCACAAATTGCAGTTCATTTTGTGGAACTGTCATGATAGAAAAGATTGTTCAATGTAAAGGTGGTTTTGCTGTTTGATTAGCATGACATTTGCCTCAAGAATGACTTAGTTGCTTGAGTGAAAGGTGTGTTGCTTACTTTGCGTTTTGCAAAGGTGTACTCTTTTCATGGTAAATCTACCACAGTTCCAAGGAGAGCATACATTGCCAGTGATTCAACATTTACCTGGCAATAAATGATTTCCAGAGCCATTATGAAAGAACTGATTTTCTACAAGTCAACAGAGAAGTCAATAAAGTGATGGCAGTTTAACTGGCAAACACTTCTTTTCTTAATAAAGTTCACAGTGGCTGCTGTGTAAATGTGTGATTTTGACTGTCTAAAACGTCTTGTCTGTCTTTGATTAGAATTTTTGAGATTGCTATGTGTGCATATAATGAGAGGTGGGAGCATTGACAACGTAGGGAGAGAAACCCTTTCTGTATCATTGGGTTTTCTTCTACATACTTGGAGAATGTCTCTTTGAACAGCTTTAAACACTTCAGCTCTGGAAATAGGAATTCAGTGAGAACTGAGTTCCTAGAAATCTGACAACGCATTCAGTAACTGAAATATAATTCTTGTCTTGATTGCCATCAAAGCCTCGTCCATGACTTAGAACTCTGGCCTTCAGAGTCTTCTGCTATGTGAAGACAAACTTACCTGTAGTGCAACACTCAACACATTCCTCCCACATTTCCAGAAACTAGTAGTTAGCAGGAATCATCTTTCAAATTTAAATGGCAAGCTTAGCCTAAGAGGCCAAAGGGAATCTGAAATCTACTGTTGGCATTCATTGTCACTCACTTTTCAGAGTGTACTGGTGTGTTAAAGCTTTTGAACTTCGGTTTAGCAATTTCGGTTCTGCTTTTTAGAAAAGCTTCTATAAAGAGTCTGTTAATCGTTATTAAATGAATGTTAGGCATGGACGCATGCAGATTTGGTGATCGTTATTTCTAAATATTACTATTTAGTAGTACTATTTTTAAATGTATTTTTGTTGTACCAAAAACCCCCACATCTGTAATTTGAGAAAGACTAAAGCTTACAAAAGTTTTGAATCTCTAGCAGACTCCAAGTAGCTCAAAATCCACTTTGCAAACATGCTTCAGTCTAGCCTTAGACCCTGTTTTTCTAAAAAGACAATTCAGCAAAATGCTAATGACTGTGTAACAAGAGATCAGTCGTGGAATGTTGCCTGAAACTCCACCCTTAATCCTTTCTATTGCAGGAATGTTAGAGTGTGTATGATGTGGCCAACTTGGTTTCATTCCGCTTTTAGTACCTGTGATTACAAGGCAAGTTATGAAGAGAGTTTAAACCTTATTGTGTGACTATGTTTAACTGTTAAAATGACAATTTCTGCCTGCAGGTGTTATTAATAGTGTTGGTATTGCCTTGCTGGTAGGTTATGATGATTCTCAAAAGACGTGCGGGGGTGGGTGGAAATTCTGAAGGTCCAGTTAGTGTAGTCTTTATGTGAACAAACTTTTTTGTAAAATTCTCTTGAAGCTGCTATTGGATATAGTATTACGAACTATCTTGCTCTCATAACAAGCAAAAAACTTCTCTCAAAAGTAGCACCCTTTTGCACTTCCTGACGCTCTTAGTTGACATGACTTCCCTGGACAGTATATCTTTGAATTTAAAAAGTTGAGGTTTATATATTCAGTTACCGTACTGTGCATCTTTGACATCCCCCTTCCCTACTCTTACTGCTTTCTTATTTTTATACCTGATTATTTTATTTTTCTTAAGCTGAAGCAGTGCAAAAGACTTGCAAGAACTTGAACCAGATTGGGTAAGAGTAGTTCTTACTAGTCTTAAAATATATGGAGACTTAGCAATGTGGCCCCCCAAAATTCACTTTGAATGGAATATTCAAGGGCTCATGGGGGTATGGGAAGGTTAATAGTATAGTTGTACTGCTGGTGTGAATCTGTAACTCTGAATGTTCTTGACCGTTTAGATTTTTGATGGGATTCATATCCACCTGAACTGATGAAAGAGGTTTCTGCGCTTAGCTGTTTGTCACTTGGTGGTCGCTGTTTGTAGAGCTACTCATATCAATGTTTTCTAACCTGATTCAGTCAAAATGGCTTGGGTTAGCTGAAGAAATGTGAAAAACTGACTGAAGCAGGCTAGGGAGCGTTCACACGAGCAAGTCTGCCAGCAGACTTCAGAGACAGCCTCCTGCAGAGGAGGAGCTGAGCTGAGAAAGCAGGCTAACGGGCAGTAATAGTTTATACTG
Organism: Burhinus oedicnemus; assembly: GCA_008921705.1. Lineage (NCBI taxonomy): Eukaryota > Metazoa > Chordata > Aves > Charadriiformes > Burhinidae > Burhinus > Burhinus oedicnemus. The sequence goes on from VFFE01007192.1 coordinate 2,818,404, forward strand.
CCGTAGCTATTTGCATAGCTCACATGTTCCCTGGTTCCAAATTAAGGGGTTTTTGTTTGTGTGTTCAAGGAAATTATACCAGTCTAATTGTAGTGCGTACTTAAACTGGTAAATCTCTCAGCTGAAGCCAAGTCCCTGCACTTGCATTCGAGAGCAGGCTGCTCCAACATGAGGCGTGGTGTAGGGTTTTGGGAGAAGGCAGAGGAGCACCGTTGCAGCCTAGGCCTAGAGGCAGGTAATGCAGCTGATGTGACGCGTAAGGTGTGCTGCCCGGCACGGTCAGTCCGCACAAATACTGCTCACTTCAGTACCTGCTCTGACATTGTCAGCATGAAGGTACCCGAGTAACTTGATGCTGTGCCACAGAAGTATTAAACTGAATGTAAAGTGCTTTACATAGGTTGTAAAGATTACCAAAGAAGAATATATTAACAGGATATAGGTATAATATTCTTCAGTTTTATTCCGCGTTTTAGGCTTTACTTTGTACCTGTCATGCTTCAAAAAAATCATGCTGTTCTTTTCACTGGCACTACCTAGAGTTGCTGCATTGCCTTTCACTTTGCTACTGTGTTGCTATGTTTTTCAAGCTCGGTTTCAAAGCTCAGGCTTTCATGTAGTGTCCTCTTCTGCGGAGATGACCGAGGCAGATGAGACCAAGTGCTAATTTAAAGTGTGCTCCATGTCCCGTTCTGAAAGCAAGCTTATGCAGATGTTAGGGTTTCACTTGGCATTTGGTGTGGGCTAAAAGCATGTGTGTGGTCAGCTGTTGTGTCGGAAATGTTTAGTGGGAACTTGTCAACCAGTAGTGCAGGGTGACCTTGCGCCGGATTATGCTGAGAGGAATGTCTGCAGTCAAAGAGAAAATAAAAAGCTGATTGGAAATAAAAAGCTGTTACTGCTTTTCATGTTTGCATCATAAAAAGTGTTATCGAGACATTTGGGAAATAAGCTGGGGAGATTGTTATTGGAGTTTAAATATATATGTATATATTAAGTTCTTTATTTCTTGAAGATTATGTATTTTCCCCTCTGGAGTCTGAAGCTCATCTCCCAAAAGTATGTATACTGGGGTGGAAATGTTAGCTTTTCAGGGCAGGAGAGAAGGAAGCAACATGTATTATCTTTACTTGAGTCTCACGTCAAACCTTTATTGTGGTAGTACAAAAGCACAATGCTGACAGCTCTTGGACAGACAGCCAGATCTTAACTTCTGGCCTGGTGCGTGCTTGAACGCTTTTAACTTCTTTATCTATTAACAGAGCTGGAAAGCACATTTGCACTTCAGAGTGCACAAAGTGTACTCTCTAATTTTAAGGAGAAAATGCCAAATAGCCGCAACATAAGCGTACTTGGGCCAAATGCATCAAGAAATGTATTTTTGTCCTGTGTACTGTAGAGTCTCCTTTTGTGATATGAGGTGATTACATTTAATTGCATTAACAAGTGAAGTTACTGTTTTATTTTTCTATGTAAATACATCTCAGGGTAATGAGGTTCCCTGGAACAACGGTTCTAGTTGGTATCTTACCTTTGTAATGTGTTTGGCCATAATCAGTACAACCTTGATTTGTTTACATAGTTTTTTCACTTGCTTGTGAAACAATGAATTTGGAGGGATTTTCAGCTTTTTGTATAGCTGTATCGTTTTTCTATATGAAATTGATGAATACAGGTACTATACTTCTGCAGTCAGAGGTACCAATGCAGTGTTTCTGCCTCAGTTTTGGGTGGTTTTTACTTCAATATGACCACATTTCCCCCCCCCCCCCCCCCCCCCAACTCCTGAAACAAAGTTTGGAATATATAGCGCCTCAGGAAAATGCTATCAGCAATGACTGAGTGGCAGATGTAGATGCTTACTAAGATCTAACTCAGTGCATTCTCTCTGTTGCATGCATTATGTATTTTCCCCTTCTAATTCATATAGCAGATGACGTTTTTGCATTAAGGCTAAGGATTATAGCAAGCTAAATAAAATCAGTGAAGTATAAACGTGTGCTCAAAGATGGAAAGGAGAAATCTGGTGTTTTGTTTTTGTTTTTTTTTTTTTAAAAAAAAAGGGGGCGGGGTGCAAAACCCATGCATGTTGTTCCTCCTGTATGTCAGCTGGGAGTGGTCACATCATGTGAAGTGGATAACATCATCATAAAGAGAATGAACAAACTTGTGAGATGCAAATTGATAAATCCCGGCACTAATACAGACATTTTAAAGTGTTTGCGAAGGAATGGAGTAATTTCTCCGCTGTTTTGTTGCTAGAAGTGGTGGAAGGTTTTGCTTGAGAATGACTTTTTCTCTTACCGATACAAGATATTGGATCTACTTCTGGGGAAAGCAACCCAGGTATTAAAGCGTTGAATCATACAGTGTGTTCATGGGGATATTTCAGTGCGATGCCAGAAAACAAAGTGTGTTCATATAGCGAGAAATGTAGAGATAAATGTGTTCAGTTCCTGGCAAAATGAACAGCAGACATTTCCATCACAGCAGTAGTGTACTGGTTGTGCCTCTAATGTCTGTGAATGTTGAGTAGATGTTCAATTTATGGAGCTTTTTCTAGTCTTTAATTATAAGCTATTAATAATTACTAATCTAATAATTAAGTTATTAATCTTTAAAGTCCTTGAAACAAAAAGATCTCCCCCAAGTATGTACTTACTTTATTCCTTTTATTCTTTCCTGGCTTATATTTTTCTAGTAGTCTAGAAAATTACAAAAACATGCTTGTGAAATTCATGGAGAAGAGAATAGTTCTGACTCAGACTAAGCAAGTTGCACATAGTTTTCTTAAGTATTTAGATGTTTCTGATTCATTTTGAGGTATAATAATCAAATATGTGTTAAATATAATTAGGATTTTGTTATTAGGTCTGAAAGTAGAGCCAAAATTAAAGTCAGGTGAATTGCACGGTGGGTATAGTCAAGTTATCAGATAATTTAAATATGCCTGAAATTAGTTCTGCTGTATATATTTCTATGTTTTCTACTTTAAATGTGGCACTCTGATTTGTCTTGGTTAGTTGATACCATGTATTGTAAATTAGGGCCTTTCGCTAAAGTGTAAAATTGATTAAATGTCAGCATGAGTAATCAAAACATCAAATTTTGCTATCAATTTTAATTTAAACATATAAAATGCTACCATCCCATGTCATGAGACATTCTGCCCTTCTTTTTACAGGAGTTTCTTAGAAATACAGTATTTGACAAATCTGCTGCCGCGTGGCTGACTTGGCGAAGGTGTCGGTCTCAGTGGAAGGACGGACGTAACCTGCAGCTCTTCACAAAGTGCCTTCTGCCCACGCAGAAGGTGCTCATGGTGTTCCACTGGTGGGCTGATAAGCATGCTATGAGAGACTCCTCAGATGGAATAAACCTTCACAAGTTGCCTCTTACACTTGCATTTTTATGACAGCAGTACAGCGAATGCTTCCATAGTTGATATTTAGTAAGAGTTTTCACGGCTTTACAACCTTCTGTTTTGTAGGCTGCTGAGTTAAGAAATCTAAAGTAGTTCTGTTTAGGTTTCACATGCATGACTGAGTAGGAGGTAGATTTTACTAATTGTTTTTAATCAGATTAGTGAGGAATTTATTTTCTCTTGCTGTGAGTGACTACTGCAGTGATTTAACTTCTTTGGCATCAGAGATTTGTGCATTTTGTAAAAAAATTTATTAGAAACAGTGTGAGTAGTAACTAATTGGACGTTTCGTGAAGATTTTGCTTACTGGCAGATGGATGGTATGACACATGTAATGTATATGCAGTATTGCCAACTGTAGGCATTAGAAATCATGAGTCAGACCCTTAAAAGTCTTGAGAGTGATTAAGAAAATGTGAAGATTAACTCCGGTTCTTTGGTCCCCTAGGGTAACGTCAGTCAAGCTTGCGACAAGGCTTGCTTGAGACTTTAGAAAGGAAAACTGAGTTTTTTGGCTAATCACGTGTCTTTTGGAGTTGGAGCTTTAGAAAAAAAATAAAAAGCACAAAACCTTGCAAGACTGGCAATAAAATGATGATTTGGCAATGCTCTAATAGAGCAGGATGCCATTAATCTGAAAATAATCAGAGACTGAATTTATTTGTGAACATCTGTGCGAACATAACACAAGCCTTGGATAGCAAGGTTTTCCGGGTAGGGCGGTTATATCTGCTAATCTACAAAACAGCCTGCCTTTGCCAAAGGCATAAATCTAAATTTGTAGATTCAATTTTTTTTACTTGTTTGGAATGACTATTAATAAAGTGAGAGAGATAAATTGTTTACCATAGTAACAGAATTGCCCTGTGCATGATGATGAAGTTGATGAAATCATGCATCGGAAGAAAACAGGAAGCAAGACGAGAACTCCACTGTTTCTACACTGTATGTGCAAGACTAATATGTTGTTTGTTGTTAGACCCACTTGTTGAATTATTTGTCTCTCTCTGGTTGCGACGAGAGAGACAACAAGTTGTCACTGGTGTCTTAGGCCCAGCTCTGCCAAAGACAGTAGGTGTCAAGAAAAATCTAGGCTGAGGTCAGATCTGTCTAAGCCAAAGGGAGCAATCCACAAACCCTTTCTCTTTCCAAATCTAATATGGCAATTTGTATGGCTGCAGCTGCCTAAATTTTTCCGGTGAAGTCATTTAACTATTAAAAAGCTGAACTGGGCTTTTAGCACTGGTGTCAGGTTTGCAAGGCCATTTGGGATGTACAGATTGAGCATCAGTCTGCACTTACGTCTGCTGGAGGATGCATGGGGTCTTGCTAATGGCAGTGCAACCCACGTTCCAGCAAGAGTAGCCACTGTAACAGAAGCTGGGAGGAGGAGCAGACTGGGAATGCAGTGGCAATTCCCTACTTTAAGAGTTGATTAGAAAGTGGGAGACGTGAGTTTGATAACTGCTCAACCTGAGAGGTTTTGCCATGCACTCTACAGACCTTGCTGCATGAGGCCACCTTCTGTGCTGCTGGTGACAGTGTCTCGCTGCGCAGAAAGCACAGCGAGAGCCGCAGACCTGGAAGGCAGAGTTTTCTTCCTCATTGAGCTGCAGAGTATTATTTCTACTTGCTTGTTCTGATTTCCCCACGCAGCTCTTGGGTTCCTTTTCCGCATGCCTTGTAGCTTCAACAAGAGAGGACACGCTTGCCACCAGCCTGCTTGGAGATACTGAAGTAATTTATCTGAGGAATACTGGGCCCAGACTGTGAGCTTTCTGAGTGGCTCACAGTCACACTGGACTTGTGGTTTTTCCTGGTAAAGAACAAAAAAACCCCAAAACTTGTTTGTTCTTTTGCTGCTCAAGCAGGTAGGGTAGGATTCAGCCCAACCAATAACAGAGGATAGCAGCCAAGATATCCACATCTGAACTTCCTCTGTAGTCCCTGGACAGAAGAAATACTTCCAGGCTGTGACTGATCTCGCCCTGCAGTGGCCGTGTAACACAGGCTATCGAGCCACAACAACGCCATTGCTGCTCAGAGAGAGAACCTGGAGTCGAGGGCTCGACACAAATGCACGTGCATACGTTTAGGGAGGATGATCCTTCCCTGTACTATCTGTATAAAATCAAACTGATTTGGGGCATTCTAGAGTGTTTACTTAATGGTTTTGCTCCCCTTTATTTAGGGGATTTTTGTAAATATGAATCACTTTCGCTCCAAGCACAGCAGCGATTAGCTGTTATTATACCTAGTTATTATTACAAGAGCATTCAGAAACCCGTGACACAAAAGGAAAGACAGAAGCTTGGAAAAAAATGATTGCGCAGAACACGTGAAGAGTAACTGTTAACTGTGGAGGGAGAGAGCTGGCAAATAACGGGTTAATGTGTACACAATGTGCAGTTGAAAGCAGGCGAACAAAAAGCATGGAGTAGGTGGGATGACACTGTGGTTTTGCCTCCCTCTCCTGCAACATTGAGACTCTGGTTGCTGGTGTCACGCTGGCAAGTGCGGCCAGTCGGTGAAACCTGGGTTTTCTCAGATCCCAGAGCAGAGATTCTATACAGTAGACCCTCCAGCGGTTCTTGCTAAAGCACCGAGAAAGCTAATGCTGCTTAGGGAGACATATACACCAGCTCAAGCATCCTTTTCGTTGTAGGACTGTGGTCTTCTCCGGTGCCGTACCAATCAGGATTTTTAAATGCTCACATTGCTTTTCTGTTCGGGAGCCTATGGTGCAAAAAACAGTAGAGGATGCAACTTGGATTTGGTTTTGGCACTCTTGTCACGTAGCCTAACGCATCAGTGAGAAAGCAGCCATGCTTTTTGTACTGTGTGGATTGAAGCCACCTGTGGGGATTTAAGTAGTCCGTGACACCTTGGGGTTGGGCAGCAGCACACAGACTGCCCGGCTGTGAGGTTGCCCGTGCCCATCTCTGCCTGGCTTGGAGGGAAGTCCCTACAGGGTGGTGGCTAGCAGAGGTGGCTTATTGTGAGGCCGTCTTTGGATTTGGGAGAATAGCTGGTGTATGAGGTGGGAGCGTGGTCCATACGGTGCCGTGAAAGGGTTTGAGGACAGCTGATGTGTGGGCCGCCACGTGGATTTAAGAGGCTGGATGCAGCACAGGGTTTTGTGTGGCTTTGCTTGGGATTTAGCAGTAGGTTGGTTTTCAGGCCATGCATGAAGCTCTAATGAAGACGGCTGCAAGGGCATCATGAAAGGAGTTATTTCTGAATACACTTTTTTTTCTTTCTGAAGATTTTATTTCTGTCCTTAAGTTTGAGGCTGCATAAATTCTAGTCTGTTTGACATTGCTTTTGTCATTTGCATGGACATTTGGGCTGAAAAACATAGCACTGCATTTTGAAGCAGGATTTAGATTTTCTTTGTAATGCTCTTTTTTTTTTTGTTTGGTTGTTTTTTTGCTGCCTAAACAATGTTGAAGCCGTTTTAGCCTATGGCTATGTTTTTATAAAAAAAATAAAAATACAGTGACACTTATATTTGAGATCAGATGAAGCTATAGAGTGTCTGGAGTGAACTTAGCTGTTAATGTGCCCAGTTACTCTTCCAAACAGATTTGTGAGTAGTCATCAGAGCTAACAAATCTCAAAACCTCGATTCTGTCTCCTTAAGTCCGTCCAGGGCACGTGTGTACTGGCAGTAGATGAAAGGAAATGCTAAGAAACTGGGTTTACTGCATTGATGAGGTACGAGGGAGACTCTCATCAGGAGTAGAGCACTCAGTGAGTGCCCTGGCAGACAAGCGCTGAGGGTGGCATTGCAGGGGTGATGATGGGAACGAGTGTTATGGAGCTGAGAACGTCCAGAAATGCTGAGGAACTGCTCGGAAATATAGTGAAGAAGTGAATTTTGTGGACATGTAACACATGCTTTCTGAACTGGGATGGCTGTAGGCTTCTCTGTCACTATGGATGAAATTATGGAAAATCCATAAGGACAATAAGTCTGTTTTCTGGGATAGTACACGTGCAATTAGATTAATATTTAGAAGAAGACTGTAGTCCCCCACCTGGGACTTAGACTCTGGAGTAGAGGATTGAAACAGATTCACCATATGCTGGTCAATCTCTGTGTGTAATTTGGTAGTTGTTTCTCTAAATAATTAATTGGATAATGCTCCCTGTCAAGTAATCAGTTTGGAGTTCACTTGAGGAGAGCTAACATGAGGTCCATCAAACCTGAGAGGATTTTATTAGGAAAACCATGATTAAAGAATCAAACTCTAAATGAGGACTTCTTGATTATGCTGTCCATGCGCAGAAGGAAAAATATTTAGTGTAAGGGAAGATTACAGAAGACTTCTGTGGACATCTCTCTCTTCCTTGATTTCATCTTGGAGCAAAACAGGAAGAAAATTCACATCTTCCTCTTAGAAAAACGAATTTGACAAGTCTTGTGGAGCTATGAGTGGCAGACACGAAAGCATAAGAGGCAAATCAGTCAAAATATTTAAAAAAAACTTTTCTCTCCCCTAGTTTGACAACACCATTTCCTCGAATGCAGGGTTATGTTAGGTATTTTTCCAGTCATCTTGTAACATTTATTGTGCTTTAGCTGAAATGTGCTAGAGGAAAGTGAAGTCAGCGCCTTTGCCTCTGATAAATAACTTGAAAATTTTAAGTACAGCTGCCTGTAAGGACAGGGAGATGTGCATACTGTCCAGCCCTGAATACTGTTAGCAGTGGTCATCGGCTAGTCAGAGTAGAGCAGTTTCTGTACTGTCATCTCGTGGTGGCACTGGACAAGGCACAAGATGACATGAACAGCACGGAAGGGTCCAGTTGATGTGGAGATCAAGCATTTTCTATGCTCTGCTTCCTGGTGGAAACTGTGCTATTTCAAGAGTGTTATTCTAAAGGAGAAAGATGTATGTGACCAGCATTAGACTCCTTTATGTGGTATTTAATTAATTAATTAATGCTTTAAGTTTGGCTAGAAACATTAAAGAATATATTTTTTTCCTAGAAGAACAAGAAGTTACCCCTCACTTTTGAACTTTTATATAAGAAAGCATTTATAAGGAAACGTATAAATATTGAGCTACTTCTCCTTCCATCTTACCTGGAGGAAGAAGAAGAGATAAGGAATAGAAATTTCAGGTCCTGCTCTGATAGTAAAAATCCTGAGCGTATGTATCTTCCAATATGCAAGAGTAAGCAACTGTCATAGTGAGTCAAAAGCAAAATTTTGTTATGCTGTGGACAAGTCCTATATATCCCAACTTCCATACAATATGCATAGAAGTACATTATGTGTAGAAGTATGTTATATATAGAAGTGTACAATATGTATACTGCTTTTACAGTATAGTAAGTACGAAGGTAATCATTGTGTAAGAGGTCATATATGAGTATAACTAGATATGCTGCAGGCCACATGGGTTGAAGAGAAGCCAAACAAACTTAGTTTCTTTCTTTGATTCCTTTGTATTTTCAGTAGATAAAGGAAAAAAAACTCTCTGCAAAAATTTGAGGCATTCCACAAAGTGAATGCAATTTAAACAATTTCTTTAAAAAAACACAGGGATTTAATACACAATAAAAAACACAGGTTTTAATACAAAACTGGCTGAACAATCAGAAACCAAAGCAATTATGAGTGGTAAATAGTCAAGTGGAGCTCACTGGGGATTAGTGTTGAGCCTAATACTCACTTCTCTAAATGACCTAAAATAGTAACAGAAGAAAACTTACACATCAATCAAATTCACAGATGGTATCAAGAGGCTGCAAAGAAGTAGAGATGACAGATAAACCACCAAATAAACTACAGAGTTTAGAGAAAAAGGAGCATTCAAGGACAAGATGCAACCTTGATACATGTAAAGTTCTTTTGTGGATTAAGAGAAGCCTAAAAATGCAAATGTGTTCGCTGAAGCCCATGGACACCGATTTCATCGGGAGATACGGACAATCTTATATAACCACCCCTCACATTGTGTAACTGGGGGCAAATAGTTGAAATTGTTTTTTAACAATAGTCCTGGGTCTCGCGCACTCCATGCCTGAGGCAGAGGCATCCATAACCATTTTGTTTCACCGCAGAGAGGCTTCAGGATTTTGTTTTCAATCTGTTGGAAAGAAAGCAAAACATTTTGAATCTGTTGGTCCCAGTTTTGTCAGTGCCTGTGTTTTAAAAGAATAGGGTTTGGCTGGCATTTTGTTTTGCGAGTGGTGGAAGACTCTCCCTCTACCAAAAGCTTTAACAAAATCAGTGCGCCTGTGGAACTTGTTGACTTTGCATCCATCGGTGATGTGGCAGGTCGGTACGTGGCTAAATGCATCTTTACCTCTGTGTGTTGTTTGCTTCCATATCTGCAACATACCCTTTTGTTTTGATTTGGCACACCTAGGGTAGGTTGGAAAAGCTGTTGTGTTTAGCAGAGGGCTACAAAACCGTATGAGTTTGTTTTCCTTGGGTAAAGGACAAGCGAATAATACACTGCCAGATGAGCATGTAGCCAAGAAAGAGATGACCAAACTGATTTCTGGCTCATGAAGGACATTGCCTGAAGAAGAGGACCAGTATTTATAAAAAGAAAAAGCTTTTCTTACAAGCAGCCTTTCTTTGATTATCAGAGAAAGACAGATGTAGACGTAACTTGGCTGCAGGGACAGGAAGAGATGAGGGTTAGGCAAAACCCTGGAGTCCCTGCAGACACTGACCAAATCCAAAAAAGTGGTGGAAAAACTGGGGCAGTGATTCAGGTGTTATTTCTTTATATGCTTTTCTATAAATCTTTGTTTCCTGTACTGACTGAATAATATGAATTTTTTTTTTTTTTTAGACATCTTGGCAAAGTTTTGTGTGCTTCTATTTTCACGGACCCCTGAAAAATTAAACAATAAACCAATGTATCTGCAAAGGCAGATGCATGTGTCAGAAAACTGGAAAATATTTTAGTGGGAATACAGAGGAAAGCAGTCTGCAAAATGAAGCTGCTTATGATCTAAGATTATTGTCATCCTACAAAGACCTCACCAGGTAAGGATGTGCACGTTACTACAAGGTAATGTCTAAGGCTATGGACAACCACTATAGCTCCTATATGAAGTTGGATAGTTAATTAGGAAGGGTTTACTTTTGTTGTAACTGACAAATAGTCAAAGCAGTATTGTTGCAAGAATAAATATGTCTTTGCACATGGATCACCGTTATCTGCAGGGCAGTGAGAGCGGCTCCTGGAGGGGAAGGCAAGTCTGGTGGCTCAGTCTGGAGAGCTTGTGGTTCAAGTTCACAATTCCTGTCATATTCATTATTGGCCTAAAATCATAGGGAATTGAAGTCCCCTAAATGGGAATGAGTAATTTAGCACCTTAAACCCCAGATTTTGATCCTTACTCCCCACCCCCTCAGCTAATGGTTTAGATACACAGATTTTCTTACTAATATTCACTGAGTACTTAATGTTTTGTTTCTGTGCACTTATAGACAGCTATTAGAGCAGAAGTTAGAAACCAAACCTCTACACTTCTGATCAAGCGTCCCAGTCACCAGTTAAGGAATTAGACTTCTCTTTTGCCCGCTGCATCTTTAATTACTTTTTTGCACAGGAATAGGACTGCAATGGGAAGGGAGGGGAACATCCTGACCTTAAAAGCTGTGGTGGGGTGGTTGAGATAGCAAGTGAGGTCTGTACAAAATAACTTGGTTAAAATGGAAGCCTCCTGCCTCCCTGTCATACAGGTAATAACTTTTCTCTGCGTTATAAAAGGGCTAAATATATATATATATTATACAATGTACAGCTGCAATGCAGGAGAGGACTCTAGGCTAGGAATCCCAATCTGATGATAATCAGAGAATTACTTAAGCTGGAAAAGACCCTTAAGATCATTGAGTCCAACCATTAACCTAACACTGCCAAGCCCACCACTAAACTTAAGCGCCATGTCTACGTTGCTCCCAGTTCTGCCCACTGCCAACTTGGTGTCTCGGTGCCTGGGCTGTTGTGGTGCCTCACCATCCGGCGGAGGTGGCACTCAGCAGCTGGGCACCGAGGCGGCAGGTACTGCAATGCTCGCTGCTGCAAAACCGGAATCCCTTAACACACCTAACCCTGGGGTCTCTGGTTTAGTGCAGATAACGGTGTAGAAGGGTTGTTAAAAATCAGCAAGTTACTTGGGTAACACAGTAACAGAAGGGAGGTGAGGATAACAAACCTCTTCTCTTCATAGCAATGGGACATCTGTAGGGTTGGATGGAATGTTCCCCCATTCCCGAGGTGCCACCTTTTCCAGTGCAAATGCTTCCCCCCCCCCCAACCTTCTCAAAACCCCTGGTTTGATCCATGTCTCCTGGGTGCTGTGCAGACCGTGCCACGCTGCTTGCAGGATGCACGCCCGTGCTCGCCGCCCTCCCCATGGTGGGAACGGAACGGCTGTGGGCTGCAGGAGAGCCGCTCAGGAGTGGGGCTGGTAGGGTGGATGTGGCCCCACAAACCTTCTCATCAGCCAGCACACTGCATTTTTTGGGGCAGATGTTACTACTATCAACCTTTTATATGTTTTCTGAAAATGCCTGCTGTAAGACTTTCAGTTAATGGCAGTGTTTTAGCAGGTCATAAACATAGACTTTGTGTATGCGCTCGGTGCAGCTTGCTTCTGCATAGCACGAGGTGCTGCACAATGAACCTTATTTCTGCAAACCTCTCATAAACGTTTTGTTGTATATTTTGAAATGTACGTAATTCTATAATAACTATAATTCTATAACTTAATCCTATAATGTGTTACAGAAGGAGTTTGACCACTGGCTAGCTGCAGGCAGTACAGTTTTTCAGTATAATGGCTGATCTGTTGTTGAAATTATAGTTTCACTTCTAGTGGTAAAGGACCTCTGGAACTGCCAGCCTGAATGTCAGGCTTTTTGGGTCGAAGCTGTTAATAGACTTCAAAATCACCAGTTTGATAAAGTGACTCAAAGATTTCTTTATTGCAACTTCATTTTTCGTATTTTGTTTTTCTCTGGTGGTTGTAGTGAGTCTGTCTGCTTTAAATTTAATTAAAGCATCTTAACTTGGCAGGGCAACATAATTTCATAACATATAGGAGTTTTCTAGTATGAAAAAAATTAATTCAGACACTTACTATGAAAAAAATCTTATTTATTTCAAATGAAATGACAGGCTTTTCTCATATATTTAACCTAAGTTTTAAATCATTGACTTGGGGGTTAACTGTATTGCATAATTAAGAAAACCCTAGAAGGATCCAATTATTTTACTGGAATTTGAAATGTCTTTCATGCTTTCTAAAATGTTTTCTCAATATATTGGCTGCTTCTTATAAAATAGCAGTTGAGGGTAGTGAGCAACGAAGCCATAGTAAATCTGAGTTAATCTATAGTCTTCAGAGATGTATTGCATTGTTTTTAAATGATGCATTCATGCCAACGCTATCATCTTACCATAACTACTGGATCGTGTTGTTATAGGGCTTTCTGGTTTTTATGAAATCACTGTCTTTCAGTCTAAGTGCATCACTATTTTTATTGATCTCAGTATAAAAGCTGTCTGTATTTTTAGAGTTACAACCGTAAGCACCCTGACATAGAAGCATATGCTCCTCTTTTTTCAGAAAAATTGTCTCCTTTTCTGAATATCTTGCCAGAACTTCTTGCAAAGTGTGTAGAATGGAAACGTTTGCAGCAAGAAAATGTAAGATGAGAATGTGGTCTGTCCTCCTTCAGCTTCGTTGTTGAGTTCCAGCAGCATGAAGGCTTTACAGCATACTTTTAGCTTTCCTCTTTTGGATTAAGCGCAGTCCCAGATGTCTTGTCAAAATAGCTAGATGGTGATAATTATCATGCTTGTTAATTACCACCATTTTCTGCTCTATAAATTATTGGTCTTCCACTTTCTCTTGTTAAGCCTCATTCACTGAAACACAACCTACCATTTCTTACCTCATGCCTGCTGAGAACTAAGACCGAGCATGGAGTCAGCTGGGGTGAGGAATGGTAATTCATCCCACTGCAAAAATGCCATCAAACGATGATGGCTTTGCCCTTTCTATGGGTGATGGCTGGGATTGGGAGAAAATTTTCAAAAGGCTTCATGCTGTGTCAGTGTCTGAAAGCTCAGGGTCACAAAAACATTTCTCTTTGGTCTAGAAATTTCAGACAATCTCTTTGTTTTATCTGCTAAATGATCTCCAGCCCTGCTGAAACATCCTGAGCTACGGTTGTTTGATATTTCTGGTTCTGAACTCTAAAGACGAGGTCTCCAAGAGGTATCAGACAGGTGAAAGTAATTTTACCTTTTGGAAATGAAAAGGTGTTTGTTACTAAGCTCAAGTCTTCTCAAGCTTTGTTTTCAGTATCGGATGCTAAATTTGGGCTTATAATGCTTGCTCGGTATCACAAATACATTGAGCAACTCAGCTAAGGCAGAGCTATCTAGAATGCCACCACAGAAATGTTCCTAAAATAATGACATAAATACAATTTTGTGTGGGGGATTTTTTGGGGGTTTGGTTGGTTGGTTTGATGTAAGACAAGTTCAAAGATTGCAAAGGATAAGCGGTCCAACTTTGTCAGTAATTTAAATGTGGCAGGAATCACTGTCTGTGCTTCCTTCAATGACACTCCAGCTGGAACTCTGCAGTTGCATGCAAGTATCATAAATACTGCCTTATTAGAGCGAGTTACAAAAGACTGGCTAGACAAACCAGCAGACTGGCACTGGTGGGCTTGATCTTTAAATGTTTCCTTTTTGAAATACTGCTGAATGTAGAGGAGCATCAGAAAGGGTCATCATTGCTGAAGTAACAACTTTCCAATAATTTTTTTTCCAAAGAATGCTGTGGGATCAATGGCAACTACAGAGTTTTACTTTCCAATAATAATAAATGCAGAACAAAAAGATCAACTCAGAAAGTCATAATTGAAAGTGCTTTATCAGCACAAGATATTCAAGGCAAGAAAAAATTGATTTGAAAATGAGAACTGATTGGCCTGTTCAGTGAAAAGTCTCAGAACAAATAAAAACTACAACTTGGAGAGAAAGGGAGAGCAGCTTTTCAGTGCCCACTTTGCCCTTTCTTTAAGTAGGGTTTGGGAGGGCCCTTCCTCCCCCTGCAAAAGTGCTCGGTACTACATGAGTGTGGGTTTTTTTGTAAGGTGCTGTGGAGAGATTCCTAAGCCATACTCCTGTCTTGCGATCTCTGGGCTTATACATTTGCTGCTTGGAATATTGTCTTGGCATCCTCGCCTTTAAGCAAAGTGAAATGAAGCGTTGGCTTAAGTTTAACTTAGCTGCAAGAAAGACAGTTTTATTTGTAAGTGAAATTAAGTTAATGTATGCACTCTGACATGTCTCACGGCAAGTGAAGCTCTTTGTTTTAGACATATTTACATAACTGCCTATGCCTTTTGCATCTTGCTGTCATTCTACTTTATGTTTCTACATTTCCTCTACCTCAGAGGACACACAACTGGAAAATAAAAGCTAAAAAGCTACTTCACCATTAAATTAAGATGCTACTTCTGATTTTTAGGGGATGAGAGTGGATTTTTTGGTTTTGCTTTGTAGTCTTTGCTTGATTCTTTTCTACATTTCCGAAGTCCATGCTCTACAATTAAATTCTTAACTAACCAAGAAATTAAGGTTTTATTTTGGTGGATTCTGAATTTATTTGGGTTGTGTGTTTGTTTTACGACTTAGAGATTGATAAAAATTCTCTGGTTTCATCCTAAGCAAAAAGACAAAAACAAACAAAAAAACCCCACCCAACCCTAAAACCCCAAACAATTAAACCGACAAAACCCAAACCCATTTCATTTCAGCCAGCCTGCGGCTGGCATATGTGTTCTGGCCACCTCCTGCTTTTCCGTTATGGCAGTGCAGCTCCAGAGATCTAATGCATCCTGCTCACGGGTCTTCTTACAGCGGGATCGCCAGCACAAGTTTGAATTGAATGTAGTAGCGGGGAGAAAACTGAACTTCGGGCAATATGAATTCTCCAGCAGTTGTCACTGTTGGTGGAGTTTGTGAAAGCGATAACATAAAAGTAGAAAATTTCCAGCCAATTCTTATACTGGCAGTTGTAGAATCCTAGTTTTGCCTTTACATCTTGGGAGGACTTGAGGAAATTCAGTCTTACGCTACCAAAATACAGCAGGGCTGGAAGAGAGGCATGATCCCCCAAGCGCCTATGGGAAAGCCAGAAAAATAAAATAAAATAAAATAAATCAACAAATACAAACTTATTTCTGGAGGACAGGCAGGTTATGTGCCTGGCTTCCCCAAGCAAGAACAATGGAAAATGGCTCATTAATTACAGCTGGAAATATTAAATGTGAAAGGCTGCCAGCAGAGTCAGCTCAGGTTTGTGACAATGAACATTTTACGACTTGCATCATGTCCGTCTCCCAGCAGATTCCCTCCTACTCACAGAATAAGCAAATAGGTGACTTCTTACTGTTGCCAAGTAGTTTTGGGCCTGGGGTTGTTTACTAAAAATATGTTTGGTTTCCATATTCCTGGATCTAGTTTTAGCTTGCCTGCCTGGTATCGTAACTGTGAGATGATTGACCCTCATGTTCCTACTCCTTGTCTGCGCTTGATAGTGATACAGACTCAACCCTGGGGCTGAAGCAGGTTGACATTACAGTTTCCATCTATCAAAAAGTACATACCACCTTCATGAATATCATATGTGCAGTCCGAGGGGACAAGAAGTTTGAGAAGGTAAGGAAGTTCCCACAAACGCTGACAATGTTCCCACCACTCTTACTTGTGGGCAGGGACCTGTTAGAGTGGGACAGAAACTAACCCTATTCATAAGGAAGGTGGGTGACAGAATGTGCTCGTTGCAATGAGAGGATAACCCTGAAAACCAAGTGGAAGCGTATGCTGTGATTGGGAAACCTTTGAATATTTAGCGCCAGAAACGTAGTAGAGGAAAAAATTAATGATGTTTCATCTAGTAGAAATAAATAATTGCATTAATAAAAGACAAATCTTTTATTCCAGCCTTTACAAGTTGTCAATAATAACATTATCTAATTTTCCAATAATAACATATTATCTCATTTTTATTGCTATTATTTAATAACTCTTAATTTCTTGTAACAGTTAAAGTGTCTTTCATTATCTGATTTTAATGGAAAACAGGGAAATGGTGCTTCATGGACTAAAATATTTTGTTTTAGGACATGGAAACTTTTTTCCATATTAATTTACAAAATTTTCAAAAGCAACAAGAGATTCTTCATGCTTTCGTTCAAGTGTATCTAAAAGAGAGACCTGAACTGCCCCTTTTGTCAGAAATGCTGAATACCTTTTTATGAACATCAGTCCTGTGTAAAGGATATCAGCATGGACATCTGAAAATAGAGGTTCTTAAAATCACAACTTGCCTTCCATAATATCACTTTCCACTTCTGCAGGAACTCTGGAACCATCCTCAAAAAAGTAGAGGAATTAAGCTGCTGTGTAAGTGTAGCTGCAAATGACAGCAGTTGCTCCTTCCTTGGCTGCGTTTTGTTATTTTGACCTTCTTTAGTTAAAAATATAAAATGTGAGTTGGTTTGACACTATAATACATTGCTACAGTAGCTCCATCATAGCAGGGCTGAGACCTGCGGAGTGAGCAGAAGTGGAAAGCTTCAATTTAGATAAATGAAGTACTTACATGCAACAATGCCTACAACAATAATGTTATCTGAGAATGATAGCTAACACTTATGGTACAATTTTTATGAAATATATGAATCATCTGTCTTTTGGGGAACCCATTGTAACTTCCTTCTCCTGATTCTGTGTTAATATAGCGATTTAATTTCTGTTTCTCACCCGTCCTCAGGAGAGAAAAATAGTAGCAAACACCAGCGTTTAATAGTCACAGCCTTCAGAAGGCAATATATGCGCTTCAAAAGCATACAAATAGCCTGGGAGCGTGCAGAGTTATTGAGGAAAAACAGCGTGTTCCTCAAAATTTGCAAGCACCCTTTTGGAGGGATGCTGTGGAGCAGAACTGCTGCGGAGGTTGGCACCTTGCGGTGACTTGATCCATGTGCCAGGGTTTACTGTGGATTATTCTGGACCAATGGCTTCCCCAGCAGTAGATGCTATTGAGATTAGTCACACGGCTTTCATGCTCCATCCTTTGGAAAGATCCTTGGAACGTGTTCTGGCTATCAGGGGAGACAAATTTTTGGATGTGATGCTTGCCTGGTGTATTGCAATCTGGGCAGAATTGGATACCTTTGGATTTCCACAGTTCATCTAGCAATTGATTTTATCTGGAGACAGGACTAGGGCTGCCAAGACAGTTTCTTGGCCCAGTTACCATTTACACCGTGAGTTCTCCCTGAAAAACCATGCAGGCATATCTGGGGATGTCTTCAGTTAGCGTAGGGTGCCACGTGGGTTGGCTATATTGTTTGATCGGGTTTTGTGTGTGTGTGTTTCCTTTGTTTATGCCTGCAAATAGACCATATGGTCACTTCCAGATTAAAAACCTTATTGAAAAGCTATAGGTACTTGTTTCCCAGGAATACTATAAAAACAGTGAATAACACCTGTTACATTTTCTTTTTCAGAAGGATATTTTCTAATGCTTTGTCCAAGTTGAACAAGGAAAACTTACCAATTCTTTTAATTTCCTATTCCCCGTGCACTAAGGTAATGGTTAGCAAAGTAGAACAAGAGTTGGCATAAACCAGGAATTCTTGGCATCACAAAAATCACAACAGGGTTGAAATCTCAGCAGTCTTTTCCCTTAAGAAAAAAAGCATAAATTTTAAATCAAATGAAGTGTACTGGAACAAAGAGTAAGTGTGGGCAGAAAAGAATTGATAGTGCTTACTGCAGTGTAACATTTTCTGGACTGAACTGACTCAAATTTCAGAAAATTCTGAATGTAATTCAGGCATTCAGGTTGTGAACTGCAAAGCCTGTGGAGTCGGTGTGGTCCTTCTGTTGTCCCAGTGGTCTGCGAATTAGGGACTCGCTGGAGATCTGAATTAGCCTGGCTGCACGCACAAAACATCCTCTTGTGTTCAAATCCCGTTTCACCTTTCTCGCATCTCATTCTCCCTTATTGTCCCCTAAAACCCACTGCCTATTTAAGAACCATAATGACAAGAACTGCAAGTAAGCCTGTGTTTCGTGCTGTTTCATTTTTGATGCATGTAAAAGACAGGGGTGACTAATAGGTTAGTGATTAAAGTCTCACGTTGAATGTAACTGGGTTTCTCTGATCTCTGGTTGGACTAATCAGAGGAAGTACAGTTCCTTTTTGTTTAGCACCTTTTATTGCATGACTTCAGTAATATTCTCAAAGCATGCATTTGAGGCGGTCTCTGCCATGCCACTGCTGCTTTAGAGCAGATTTCATTTCACTTTGGCGAGGAGACTTGGTGTGCCTAACATCGGTGCTCAAATCCCGAATGCTGTCAAGAGTGAAAAATAATCCCTTCCCTATTCCTTCTGCCACATCCACAGATGTACAAACACATCCTAGGGCAAAATCCTGAGCATGCTGAAATCCAGCAGGGCCATTAAGGTGAGGGTGGAATAGCATATATATATATATATATATATGTATATATATATGCAGCATGCATCTGCAATATGAGGCACAGGCTTTATGGTAAGAAGAAAGAAGAGAGACAAAGTAAAACCACAGCTGGTAATTTGATGTTTATACTGATGAATGAAGAATAGCATTAACTAGCTACTGCTAAAATTATTGGGGGAAGTGTTCTGCTTATCATTTAAATATATTTCTTGATTTCCTCTAACTGATTTTTGGTTAATTTTCTGATAAATAACACCTCTTTTTATAGGCTCAAAGCTTCCAAGTGAGACAAGATTCGTTAAAGATGTCCAAGGATGTTGATCCTCACACTGGTCCGGGCTTGAGATAGACGGGTACAGTAACCCTAAAGCTGGGTGTTGTTCCAGCCATTACCCCATGGCAGAAGGTGACGCTTAACCAATTATTATGTCTTCAAAATGCAGTACATGCACACAATGAATCTGCACTGGGTTTGGCTGGGATAGAGTTAATTCTCTTCATAGTAACTTGTATGGTGCTAAGTTTGGGATTTGTGATGTTGATAATACATCGATGTTTTACCTGTTGCTGAGCAGTGCTTACCCAGCCTCAAGGCCTTTTCTGCTCCTCACAGAACCCCGCCAGCGAGCAGGTTGGGGGTGCGCAAGAAGCTGGGAGGGGACACAGCTTGGACAGTTGACCCCAACTGACCAAAGGGATATCCCATGTCATATGACGTCATGCTCAGCAATAAAAGCTGAGGGAAGAAGGGGGAGGGGGCAGGCATTTGGCCTGGTATTTGTCTTCCTAAGTCACCGTTATGTGTGGTGAAACCCTGCTTTCCCGGAGATGGCTGAATGATGGGAAGTAGTGAATGAATTCCTTGTTTTGCTTTGTTTGCGCATGCAGCTTTTGCTTTACCTGTTAAACTGTCTGTATCTCAACCCATGAGTTTTTGCAGATTTGCCCTTCTGCTGCCTCTTCTCATCCCACTTGTGAGGGAGTCAGTGAGTGGCTGTGTGGGGCTAAGCTGCCGGCTGGGGTTAAACCACGACAGAATCAAGTTCACACACTTTCTACAACAGTAGATGACATGATTAGCTCAAGGTTGCAAAATGAGTCAGTAATAGGTGCTGCTTTCTGTTGGGATCTCAACTATTTAATCTATTGAGCTATCACAGGCAAGATTCTTGGCCCAAATGGTTGGCAGAACTGTGTTAGTAGGAAGATGACAGAACAGGACGCGGTCAACTTAAAGGAAACATCAGATTCCATCAGCTGACTGATTTCACAAAGAAAAACTGGTAGCCTAACTCCTGCCAGCTACTTACTAAAAATAAAGTATTCAATGTTGTTTATTAAAACGCAATCATGAAGTATTGCCTTCTGTTCTATGCCTCCACACTAATAAGCAAGATATTTAGTAAATCAACTGCTTCCAACAAACAAGAGCCAGCTAATGAATATGAAACCCTTTTTGCAGCACTATAAAAGATTATCCAAAACAGCAAATGCATCTAGAGAACAATGGCACATAGCTGTTGCTGCTAGCATTTCATTTACACGGATGCAGTTTGCAATTATTTAGAAATTGTTGATGTTTTAGAAATCTATTTGTAGTATGGCATACTGAATATTTTAAGTTTTTTAAAAAGTGTGTGACATAATTTGAAGTGTGCTTTAGGGAGGAATTAATTCTTCATAGCAAAGCTAATGCCTTCTTCAGAAATGTCTGGGTAGACCAAGAGTACAAAGAAAACTGTGAAACAAGCGTAATGAGACTGCAAGACCACCACAGTGGTGACAGCTGGTCTGCATTTCCATTTGCTCTCTTTTATCATGGAAGTTTTCAAATCCTTTTCTGTCGTACCTAGCAAAAGCAGGTTCTGGTCCAGAACCACCTAGTTGGAGTACAGCCCAGGGAACAAGCAAAGGGAAGAGGTGCTCCTGGCTCCACATTTCGTGTATCCACTCGAGAACTGCTCTTCCTGGCAGCTTTGTTGTAGGGTCAGATAAATCTCAGACATCTCATCTGCTTCTGTGGGTCATAATGCTGGGTGCTTTTGAAGGATACCAGCAATCAGGCTGGAACTGGGCACCCTCAACCAGTCAAGATGATGTCAAGAAGCAAGAAGGTCTACCTGTTTGGTCTACCTGGGAGAGGACGGGGTTAGGAGATAGGTATGCCACCTGACGGGTTAAAAACAAAATGTTGCTTTCAGATGTGGATCATATGCACACTTGTGCCCTAACTTCAGCACAATCAGAGACACATACAGGGTCAGATGGCAGGCATATGTTCAGCAGTACCACATACTCTGGATCAAATTTGTCACCTAAGATACCAATAAGATTGCAGTAAAGCCACCCATTAGCCTGTAGAGGATTCAGATAAGCTCAAGGTCAAGCCTCAGTGTAGCAGGAAGCAATGTATAGCTGTAAGACCCATGGGCTTTCGCAGAGGGGGATGTCGATGGCAGCTCCCCATCAGTCTTACCAAGCAACCTCCTGCAGGAACAGGCAAAACCCTTGCAGAGTGACCTTCCAAAAGACCAGGCTTCACCCACATGATATTGCTGCAAGGGCTATTATCCATATGGCAGAGGACTTGTGAAAAGTCATACATACATCGAGCAGGGGGCTCCTTGGGCCGACGTCACAGGTCGTGCAGGAACAAGCTTTCTCTGACCAAGCTCCAGGTTTTCTCCGGAGCTCCTGTCTAATTTGCAACTGAATTGGATAAATACAGAAAGAGTTGAGGTTTCAGCTTCAGCTTGTACCTGAAACTTTTATATAGATAATATAAATGAAAATTCAAGAAAAGATCTACAGGTGTCAACCTCTTTTGTCTTCCTCCATAGACATTCTTTGAGTTAATTAATTCAGAGTGAATTGTAGCTGCCTTCACCATGCTACTGATGTGCAAATATATCTGTCTGCCTTTAGCGTGGTTGCTTCTGTCTCAATTAAAATTCTAGATTTTTTTTTTTTTCCTTAATATCCCACTGTGGATATCCAGCCTTCAGCTAAAGTTACTCTGAGTGGCAGTATTATTATTGTCCATCCTTTCTCTTTTGTTACTTTTTATAGGCAGTGGCTCTATACAATGGCCGTATCTGAGCTAGTGACTCTGAGCTCCATTGCAGCATTTGGAGATGAACAGTCGAGATGAAGAGGTATGTTAAAGTGTGATTTATCTTCAGCATAAAATGATGAGTCAGTTAAATGGATTGGATGTAAGGAGTCTTGGGCAACTGACTCAGATACACAAATTTACACTGTAAAATCTGAAGCTAGATGAGATGAAAGCCATTCTCTGACTGCAGTGACCACTGTTTACCTCATTATTTTCCACTGTCCCATTGCTGTGTACGTTCCTGCTGCTTCCCATCTCTTTCTGCCAGTCAGTTGTTTCTCTCTCTTGTACTGTGTTTCTATAATTCAGAGAGCAGAGAAACCAATACTCCAATTTTTGCACTGTGCCAAACACACTGGGACTCTGGCCTGTAAACGACTCCAGTACAAATTACTGTAATAAGCCTCGTTAACAACACATTCCCGTCAGGAGGGTACTTAAACACATTGATAAAACTAAGGACGTGCTTATGTTGCACTGAGGACATTACCAAGGTATACACTTAGACTTCAATATGTGCTTTTTTTTTTACCCAGTCATGGCTTGTAACTCAGTTGTCTGAAACAGCTGATCTAAAACTCCACATCAGCCCTGAGGAAGGGGGAGCCTAGATTGGATGTTGTAATCAGGAAAATTACCGTTTGACTGCTATTGACATTTCCTTGGCACTTCATCACCGGGGTGTGATTGCCCACAATCATTCCTCGCCTTTCTATTGCATCTCATTCCAGTCGAGGATCTCAACATGTTTTACAAACGGCACCAGATTCTGTGAGAAGCTGAGTGTCTTGGTAGTTGATTGATTAGCTGTCTTCTTAATAACGTCTACCCTTTTTATAAAATCTTGGCTTTCACACTAAGGCTCAAGTTTGATTTGGCAACAGATTTCAGATTCATTCTCTTTATGCAGCTGACAGTGACTGTTGCTGTTGTTGAGTGTGGAAAACAGAGGTATGTTATTTTGAATCTTTATATTTGATGTATAGCGCTCAGGTTTGCGGCCCTCTGCGCAACGTGTGGTTCCCATTTTCACTGGCTTTGACAGAGCGGAGCCAAAAAAAGAAAAAGCCCACCCTACGTCTGCAGGTTTACAACACAGGATGCAAAGCAGTAACGAGGCCTTTAGCACAGCGATGGTTTAAATTGGTTTTGTCAGCTGTTATTGTTTCTAAATGACTTCCATTTTTAAGCAACTGTAGGTAGGGCTTGTTGATTGCACTGTTTCTACCGTGCAATGAGATCTTACAGTCCAATGAAACAGCGTTCCTCAGCAGCGTCTCTCTGAATTTTTATGCAAACACTTACAATACAAGAACAAGCTGCATTATTGGGTTTTTCACAAACTGTCAAAACACTTAGCGATCCCATCCAGGCTGGTGCTGCAATGTTGCTTGCTCACAGACACAAAACATGGCGTGTGCAGAGGGAACAGAAAGGCAAACAGTCTGTACCAGAGGTTCCCTCTGTCTGCCCCGGGGTGATGGGAGGTGGAATGGGAGAGCTAGCATGTCTGGGCGGTTCTACTGTTTAAGTTTAATTCATTCCATAATTTATCCAGAGTAAACCACGTTTTATATAGTTTTAATATTCCTTGCTGTGCTCCAGGAAAGACAGGTGCATAGAGGAGGAGAGAAACAGTCTGAGAAACTGTGGGTTAAACTGCTGTATCCTCCATCTATTGATTGTTAGCACTGTCAGAGGCGATGTGTTTTGAGGTTCCTTCAAGACTTCAGTACTAATTTGTCTGCCATTCACACATGCAGATATTACAAAAAGAGAAAAAGCTGCTTAATAATGTTCCTTACATACAGGGTTTTTTTAAAAAACTGTTCTCATAAGGAAAGGTTAAAAATCAATCTCAATAAAAGAACAAGTACAACAATCATACAGCTATTCTTTGAAAAAAATCTTATTAATTTCTCTTTTATTTTAGACTAAAAGGAAAGCAGAGCTTTTGATAGATTAATTAGAAGCTGAAACGTGTTTATTACCTCCTTTTTTAAATCTTCTCATTTTCTGTTGATCAGACTGACTTGATCTGCTCATCTCATCTTTGAGCTCATTTCTTCATGAACTGATGAAGTGCTTGAAAGAACCTGTGATGCCCGATAAAACCATCTTCCTAAAACTTTGTTAGGACTCCAACTCCAGATACTTCTCTTTGGCTTGGAGGAGGGAAGGCTTAGAGGAGAAAGGAGAGCTGCTTTCCACCTGCCAAATTCTGCCCACCTTCCTACAGCCTGACTCACCCATCCACTGAGAACAGGAAAAGATTATGCCAAACGAACAAAGGTAGCCAAATCTGTCCTCTGTAAGGATACTTTTATGAAAACAATAATTTTGTTGTTCAGAAATTAATCTCCTCTTCTCTCACCTGAATTCAGCTTTGTATATGTGACAGAATTATTGTCTCAGGAGCAAAATACAGTATCGTCTGAAAAGTGAGTGCCTGGTAAACACTGAAACAATCCCCTAGTCCTGAGGAAAATGTCACATTTATGACAGGGGTACAAAGAGGTACATAAAATTTAGTGTGTTAATGGGCATGGCAGTGTAATCTCATCCTTTGCTGTCTTGTTACCATCCAGGAAGCTCAGAGGGCTCTCTCTGTTTTTCAGAGGCATAAAAGAAGCCGATCTAATGAGATAATGAAATAGCAAGAGACCACTGGTTTACCAAATATGCGTGATCGGTTTTCTCGGCAATTCTTCAGAACCAAATTGAGTTAGGCACTTCTAAGAGATGTGGGCTGAGCCCAGCCTGGGAGGGAGATCCCCCGTTCTGTCCTTGGGGTACGGTGGGGTCGGGAGATGGCAGCAAGCCAGGCACTGAGCTGGTGGGAGGCCACGCACACTGTCGTGCTGCAGGTCCTGTGTTTATCATTTCCATTTATTCTGTTTCCGCCAACTTTACAGGGGAGACGGAGGCACATCACGGTGTCCATGTGGTTTTTCTCTCTCTCTCTTTTGCATTTGGAAAAGATGGGCTTTTTCTGAGCAAATCCTCCTCTCCACCAGCGCAGACACATTCCCGATTCGGAAAGTGCCCCACTTGGAGGATAGATCTGCTTCGAGGGGAAAGGAAAAGCAACATTCCTGGTGCTGCGCTCTCTCCCAGCCTGCAACCTGTGAGAGGGGCAGCCCACACAGGACTAACGAGAGCACTACAGTGGCACAGAAATACAGCGTGGCACTGCCTGTCCCCAGAGCTGCCGATACCCATGGGCCACCATTTGCACTGTCAGCTCTGTTCACCAACACACGTGTGCGCTGGCAGCACCGAGGCTGTTTTTCTTTTAATGAGTGTTGTTGGGTTTTAATGATAAAAGTCAACTGCATTTTCTCTTTCCTTCTCCCCAGCTAACAAACCTCAAAATATGGGAGGGATTAAAAAGCAGTAATGAGACCTGATATAATTTTACCCATATAGTGCAATGAAAGAAATAAAAGCTCAGCTTCACCGCAGCTGTATGTAAAATTTGTGGGGAGCTGAAGTGCAGTTATGCTAATAATAAAAGCAACAATACTAATGATTTAGCCCTTGATTCCCAGCTTTTCTGAATTAGGTTTCTCTTACCAGAGATAATTACGAGGCTAGAAAGTGTTTCAAGCAAGAGAACTGTTTTGCTTTTACAGAGGTTTCATTTGATGTTAGAAGTTAAGTGATATAAATGATAACAACATAAAGTATGTTTCTGATTAAAAGGTAAAAACCTAAGTCTGTCTATAGGATGCTGACTTGCTCTTTGCTATTGTGTGGCTTTGGACAATTTCTGTCTCTCCCTGTCTCACTTTTTCTTTCCATCTCCCATCTACCTAGATTGCAGTCTTTTGTGGTTATCGACTACCTCTTACTGGTGTACAGTGCCCAGCTCAGGGGAATCTCCGTTCCAGCATTGCGATTCAGACACAAACACGAAGAAAACTCAGTAAGCAGTGACCAGTATTCTCCTTTCTGATAGTGGCTGGGTTAAAAGGGTTAGAACTGTGAGCCTGTAGGAGCTGCAAAGGAGTCCTCCGAATCGGCATTAGGATTTGTTACTGCACTGGCGACACTTCTTTTTGGGTAGAACACCTGCCCATACTCAGTAGGGACCGAAGCGAAAGGTGACATCCAGAGGAGCCTGTCAGTACCTGTAGGAGGCACCGTGTGTCCAAGAATCCCTGCCTACAGGCACGGCACCCTGCTGCTCTCATTCCCCCGCAAGGCCTGCATTCAACTTGCAAATTACAGGTTGCACCTTTGCTGGTGCCTCAGGGAACACCAGAGGCTGAGCACTAGCATGTGCCATCTCAAAAATACTTTTCTTTCCCATCTAATGTACAAAGAACAAAAAGCTATTGTATCTTCCCTCT
This sequence comes from Burhinus oedicnemus, assembly GCA_008921705.1. NCBI lineage: Eukaryota > Metazoa > Chordata > Aves > Charadriiformes > Burhinidae > Burhinus > Burhinus oedicnemus. The sequence goes on from VFFE01007192.1 coordinate 2,844,856, forward strand.
CTTAAAAAGCCAGACACAATACAACTTCTTCTTAAAGTTCCTTATGTCAATTAAAATGTATTTTTGAAGGCTACCTGTGAAAGAAAAGCTCATTAAGTTCATGGTGACCTTCTAGATCCTGAACATCCTCTGAAAAGCCTTGCAGTGCATGCAAATATTTTCTTTAGAAATATTTCTCCTTTGATTTATGTTCTAGAAAGGAGAAGTGCAAAACCAATTTGACTAATTACAAAGATATTTCCTTTTCTTCTTTATCTGTGAGAAAAGATAAGGTTTCTTTCTATGTTTTTGTTCTGCCTTGTTACACAGTATGAAAATTAACAAAGTTATTCTGATATACCTGATACATGACACATTTTGTTTCCCATCTTAATTCACAAACTTTTTTTTTCTACAAAAGATAATGGAAACACAGATGAGAAAGAAGATAATGGATATTGCAGCTCACATAATTTCTGCTTTGTTCTTCTGAAGCCTGCATGCACAGGCACAAATGCTGCTTTTCTTAAAATTAAAGGGAAATCTCCATGCCATATAGATTTACTTATTACTTGTTTCTATCTCATTTCCTTAATGTTTGAATGTTTCCTAGTATTAAATGTGCAATGTTTGTCTCCTTGTATGACTATTCTCACCCACCGCTCTCTTGTCCCTCCCCTCCCTCCCCCCTCTCATGTAAGGGTGTCTTTGAGGTTGGAAAGCACACGGTGGCTGACACAGCCAGTGCACTTAGACCGGTGTTGCCTGCGATTAATGGGTGAGCTCAGGCCACTATCCCATTGGATTTCTTCTGTTGACATTGGTCCTTCGCTTGTGCCCTAGCTTTGTTGAAAATGAAACCTCACTGTGGTTTCTCTGTGCTTTTATTGAGCATAATAGCAGGGAAAAGGGATGTATGGAAGGTGTCCCTAAGCACCCAGTGAAATTATCTGTTCATGGGTATCAGTCTGAAGGTGAGGGTCGGTAAACAGAACCCCAGTCTGACTGACTACCACTGCGTGGTGAGCAATGTGTAACACTATCTGCTCCCCCCTGGCTGGGAAAGGGTAGGATCAGGCTACAAAAAGCATAGGAATATCATTTTCCCCAGCCATTCTCCTCCCCGGACTGCATAGGTGGGTTTGCAATCAGCAGAAGCTCCCCAGTAGGAGTGTGGTTGAGCTACAGAGAATCTGCTATTAGGTATTCTTCAGGGCTTTGTATTTTCACAAGCTCTAGGAAGGGGAGAGTGTACTGGAGCATGCTCAGGGCAGATGGAGCTTTTTAAAATGCCTTTGGGTTGGACGTTTTTCTTTTTCAAAAGGAAGACTGTATTGGATTTTTCTGATGTATTCTTGTAAAGGCTCTCAACCACAGGCGAGCTGGCTAGTTTGCCTTTTCCCTTTTCCTTCCTTTCTTTAACTATCCTTTCTTTCTTTAACTATCAACTAGGTTTAAGATAATGAGGTTTGCCTACACTTCTTTGACGAGTGGCTGTGCAGCATGTGAATCATCAACACACATAGCCTGCTTGTGTGACTCCATTGTACGCCACGCTGCTGCTTGCAAACCCAGCTGCAGAAGAAATTTCCAAAGAAAGAGCACTGATCAGCAAAGATGCAGGTCTATAAAACTCACTGGGATATAGACCAATCCATTGCCACAAAAGCTTGCATATCTTTGTAACCGTTTATATGTGCAGTCCCATGAGTTTCCATGGAATCGCTCTTGGAAGTCAAATTAAGAACATGAATGCGTCTCCCTGAGCTATGTGTAACTTTCCTTAATTGTCATGACCAAATTATGAAAATTACTGCAACACAGTCATATACCTAAGCAAGGGGGTGTTTTCAGGTGTCTAAGATGAAATAAGGTAAATTTTCTTCCTTTCACTCCTGAATATCTTCCCCTAAACCATCTGAAAGAGATCACCTGTGTTTCTGGGTGGTGACAGTGAGAGGAACGAAGCCAGCTCTGATGCTGTTGGAGTTAGTGGGGGACTGTGGCCGTGCCTGAAGTGGGCAGAACCGCCCCAGGAGGGGACCTGTACAGGTAAGGTGTTTCCTGTTAAGTGCCAGTCTAAACTGGCTTTCTGGGATAGAGGCATTTTTATACTTCTGGACTGACATTTATTTTTAGAAAATAAGGCTCAAAGGAGAGAGAACATTTTGCTGTTTATTTCCCCACTGTTGCAGTATTACCTGCAGGAAGCTGATCAAAGCCACAGAGCCCCTAGGAGTGAGCGGTGACTGTCCCAGCAACATTCAAGGAGGCTTGAGTGTCTTCTTGGCTTTCCTAACTTTGTAATACATGCAGGCAAGAGCAGATGTATTATCCAGACTCTGGGATTCACCAGGCATCTGCTAAAGACTCCAAATACTAATGCAGTGTGCATTTTAAGCACCGAAGTGCTCCTAAATCCCCACTGACTGCTGTTTTAGATACAGGGAAAATGAAGTAGCAGTAACAAGTCTGGAAGAGTATCTTCACTGGGAATGGGGGGCCTGCACACTCAGGGCTCAGACAAGCCATCTGGTCTCCCACTGACCACCTACAAATTTTTCTGTGCCCTAGTGGGACAAAAGACATTTGCATCGGTGCCAGCCGTGCCAGGATTTTCAGACTAGAAACTAGGCATGTTGTAAAATGCATCCAGAGCCTTCACTAAGTGAAACAAACAGTGGACTTGATATCTTCAGTAATAATTGCAAAGGACCTTGCAGACTGTACGATCTGCTCCAGGGAGGGTTTTCTCTCATCCCTGGCAGAATTACCAACACACCCTCTGCTGCAGCAGTGACTGGAACAAACAGATTTTGGAGGGCGGGTGTGGAGCTCCATGGCATGTTAGGTGTCTCAAAAATAGGCTCAAATGTTTTATTCTCTTTCTGCTCCTGTTTGATACTATTTATGTTAAGACAAATCTGGATGTATAATATTGCCTTAAATAATTGAAGAGCCACAGTCCCTTAAAGTGTTTTCTGTTAATGCACTCACAACCATTTGGAATTTCAACATGAGAATTGCTGAAACGTCTGCAGTCTCCTTATTTCGGATGTGGGAGGAAGAGAGAACACCAAGCACAGTCCAGCTAGAGAGGCAAACAGAAATGCCATCAGATTAAAATGATGCTGTCCAAGATCTTCTGCACTGCCAGAAGTGCCTTAGGAACTTTCCTAAGGTGCCTTAGGAAAGAGGGACTAGACAGAAGGAAGAGGTAATTTTATATCATAAGTTCAAATCTGTGGTTTGGGGCTTGGAATAAGAACTACTTCCAAGGTGATTTGCAGCAGTCCATACAGACTCTATCGTCCCTGAGCCTCTGTAACACCTCTGGTGCAGGGTAGCAGTCCCCCAGTCCAGCCCCTGCTCACTCTCTTCACTGCTGTTCACGCTGCAGTTGTACCTCGGAGCCTTGGCTATGTGTCATGGACTCACAGTACCAAACGGTGGTCAAACCAAAACAGAAAGTCCCATTTCCAGGCTTACAGTTTTTATATGCACCAAGAGACAGCCAGGAGGGGGCGGACAGGCAGAAGTGGGCAATGCCCAGCTGGGCTAGCGCTGTAATTTCTGCCGTAGTCTGCGTGCAGCAGGAAGCCCCTCGCTCCTGCGTATTTACCCTTGGAGGCACCGCAGTGAGCTGGTTTCCCCTGAGAAGGCTGACAGTGATTTCCGTGCTTACCAGATACGTGATAGATCTGATCGCCTTGCAGAAGCAGCAAGCAGGGTGCTGAGGAACTCCCATCCTCAGGCTCCAGTTGTCCAGACACCCCAGGGCTGTGGCCAAGAGATGGATACTCTTCCTCTCCTGGGATCTCTGCCTCCTTTCTATCTGCAGTGCCCCTCTCGCTCTGCCTTTTCTACCCAGGATGCCGTGTAGCCCTACCTCACTAGGCATAGCGTACATGGATTACTTTGATGGTCCAGCCACGAACTCTTGTTGCAGCATCGCAGATTTGTCCAGCAGTGTTTTGGTTGTGTGATGGGGCTGGTGCGCCAGGATTGTGCAGGTTTTCCCCGTTTGGACAAGAGCACAACTGAGAGCTGTGAGTCCCTCAAGCCATGGAGGGCTCCCTTCAGCACCAGGAGGTACTGAGCCCACTTCAGATTTTTAAAAGAGCTTCCTCTGACAAAGAGTCCTTTTTTTGTGCAAAATGTTTCCTGCATTTTCTACCAAATTTGAACTTGTTTTCTTGAAGAAAATCTCTGGCTTCTTCAAATTCAGTTTGTGCTAGAGGAGAGGTGTGAAATATATTAAGCAGATGAAAGAAGCCAAACCAGTGTAGGGATAGACTGTTCAAGGGACTTAAATTCTAACTATAAATTATTTAAAACACTGAATTTGAATTTACAATATCCCTTTAAATCATTCTGTGTATTCCATAATTGAAGGTAAGACTTCCAGAGACATTCAGCCTGCTCCCTTGTGCTCAGCATCTCTCTCTCTTTCCTTTTCTTGCCGGCTGAGTACCTGACAGCTTTCTCTTCCTCTCTGATCATGCTACATTTAAAGTTCCCTTTAGGTGGACTTTAAACACTCGGAATGTGAGTCCACAATATTCTCCTGTAAGCAAAGACCCTTTCCTTGTTTCTACAAGCCTTATGTGGTTAGCCGCTGCCAGACAGAGACGCACCAGGAAAGGTATGCACTTTATTCACTGCGTTGTGTAAGATTCCCCTGCTAGCATCCTGGCTTGATTCAATACCGAGTGGAAGGCTGCTGCTCTTTTCCTCATTTTTCACTTGAGAGGGGAATGTGGATACACCCAAAGCCACGCTTACAGTGTTGTCTTCCTTATCCCTGTAGTCAATTGGCTCGGTTCAGAAAAAGAGGCTATTTTTCCTTATCGAATATGAGTGTTAGGCTTGGGATCCAAGGCTCCACTTACTGCCTTGGAGAGGTTTTTAGTCTGCTACTGAAAGTGCTAAATCCTGTACTTCTACTAACTGTTTGGAGGAAACACCATCCCCCAACTGTGTGGGTTTTAAAACTGTTTTAATATATTTTTAAGTGCTTTAACACTCTCCCTTATATGTGATGGGCAATTTCTAAGCCTGGATGTTGGACAAAATATCAATAAACCCCGCTGCTTCTGTTGAAAAGAAAACCTCATGCGTCTTCCCGTGCAGCCATTGCGTTTGTAAATCACTCAGGGCACATGACCTCTTAACCGTATCTTGTTTCCAACTCGCAAAATGATGAAAGGTGATTGGGCTCCATACGCTCACCGCCACTCTCCCCCCTTCTCTCCTCTATGCGATTTTCCTTCCCCTGAGTTGCTCTGACGGAGTAAGCCCAGCTGGCACCAGCCTTTTCCAGCCGAGGGGCAGCAGGCGCAGAGCGGCTTCATGCACTCCTTGCTCCCACGAAGGGCAGGATCGGTGATTTATTCCCATCTCCATCATGGAGAGGGACTTTGGCGGCAGGAAAAAGCAAACCCTTCACATTTCCTGGGACATCAGCGCAGTCATGGACGAAGGGGAAGAGGAGCAGTTTTGCCCGTGAGTAATAATGCTTCACTTGGTAACAGCTTTCCGTGTTGGCAGCAGATTCACAGTGCCGGAGAGCCACGGTGTTGAGAACTGCCCCCGCATTACACGGGGACGGACTGAGGTCCGTGTGTCCCTCAGTGTGCCAGGGTGTGCACACAGCAGCTGGCCTCCAGCCCCCTCAGAGGGTGACCTCAGCAGAGGACAGCCATGGTGCGGGCAGACCTTGTGCGTGTGCAATGTTGCAGAGGGCTATGAAGTTTTTTGGGAGCATTTGAAAGAAGAAAAATCAAGCTAGGTGCAGTCCTGAAAGAGCAGATAGAGAGAGAAGACAACTCCAGGCTAACTCATACGCTAGTACACATTTAATTTTTTAAACATCTGTAGAAAAGTCTGTTTCTTTCTTCTCTTAAAAGGTCAAAAGTCCCCTCAAGTATAAGAGAGTAGAGAGGACTTGTTTCTACCTAGATGCTGTGTCTTTTGATGTTGAAGACCAGAATATGCAGCTGCAAAAACTGCAGCAAGGAGTTCAGAGGGGCGAGAGAAGAGTTGGCATAAAGAAAAAGATGTTGACAACATTTTAGGCTAACGTAGTGACAAAGTCAAATTTTGCTTCAGTTTTAATCTTATAAGATGAGTAGTCCTGGCTGAATTTGAGTACTAATTGGGGGCGTCTTTTGATCATCGTACGCACACCAGAGTCCAGCAAAATCTTTAGAACTGCTTAACAATACACCAAGATACTCAGATGTCCTTTGCAATCAATAATATGGTTATATAAACACCCAGATTTTTTAAGTGGAAAGGATGTTTTTCTGATACAGCAACTGTCAGGTGAAAACCTGTATCTCACAACACTTACTGGCCTCTAATTTCCTTCTGCCTGACCAGGCTTCCCTCATCCCTGGTGGGAGCTGGGATACGGTACAAAGCTGGGCTGCCTCCACCTGTTCTTTATTCCCTTGGCCGTTGTAGGTTACAAAGGATTTTACGGGGAGGAAGTTCTGGGTCTGGGGAGGGAAGAGAGAGGGGGGAGCACTTCTCTGCCTGCTTTTGGAGGGCTGTGTGTTGGTTGATGCGCGGCTGTACAGTCAGCTGTAGTCTTGGTCTTTCAGCTGTGACTATATTAACTGCACAACAATATTACTTTTTTTTTTGACTGGGAATCAAGGGAATGGGGAATCGAATCCTTTTCTCTCATCCAAGGTATTCCTCTGAGTCAAGACCCTGTACTCGGGCTTGGCAGATGCACTTGGATGTGTGCCCCTGCCTATTTGCTTGTAAGGCATCCTATGTTTTCCTGGTTTGGGGGACATGGAGCGTATCTTTGTCCCCCAGGAGTAACAGACCAGGCCAAGAGTTGTAAACTACACCAGCAATTTGTTAGGGTCTTACTATAAGCAGGTACCCCAGACGTTGCAAGGGCACTGCTCACAACCTCCTTTCCTATCACGTAGCCCTGCAGGGCAGAGAGATATATCAGGATATATCTCAACTTAGATCCGGGATAAATTACACCATTAATCAGCCCCTCTGGCGAGGCTTGTGGGAACAAGAGGCTTGAGAGCTGCCCTGCAGCACCCACTAGCGCCAGGGCCAAGGCTGCCCCATGGGCACGTGACAGAACTGCCATGGCAGGCGCTGTTCCCCTAGACGGAGGGTAACGCTTTGCTGGTGGCCATTTCACACAAAGAAAAAGAAGCTGTGTTTGAGGAAAAATAAATTAATTTTGCTACCATACAGACTATTCTTTCATTTACCTCAGGAAGCAATGGGAAGAGGAAAGAGAGAGCGCAAACAACATCAGCTTCTCACAAGAATAATTACACTTCTCCTGCCGTTATAAGGAATAAAATAAAAACCTGTAAAGAGCACCATATAAAGAAAGACAACACATAAGGGAAGTGTGAATACGAATCTTTTTAACAGTGAACAGTGTCCATTTCTTATCATAATAGTCTGTCTTTATTATTGTTACCAGTTTAGTCTCAGATAAACTAAATCTTGAAGTTTGCATTTATGCTTGCACGTATGGCATGCTTCCACCCTCCCTCCATAACACAACATACAAGGTCCATAGTAAGCCCTACGGAGGTACGTAATAAGCTATTGGTACAAATGCAATTTTCTTTCGCAATCATGTGGATATCCTACCAGAGGAGGTCAACTCCACTGTGTCTTGAAGTCCAGTGAAGAACAGGCGTGGGAGGTGAAGGTGCAGAGGATTCAGTAGGCTTTACCAACTCTTTTCGTAACTCTTTTCATGAACATTTATATCACACGCTGAAATGCTATCAAATAGAGTTGCTTTTGACTGCTGCTCTGCAGTGCCTACCCCTGCCACGATAAAGATGCTGAAGTGGCTTCAATGTTCCACCTCATCCAGTTTGGTTTTTTGTTTGTTTTTAAGATGAAAATTAGTATTTTTAAATGAATTGAACTAACACTTATTGAGGTCACTGCTGGTAGGATGAACTCTGGCAGTGACATGTCTTGTTTTTTCTCTTTCAGTTCTAGGGTAAATATTATTCATTTCATATGTGACTAGGAACACAGGAGCTGATTGACCTTCACATTAGGAGGTATATATGATTTGTTAGCTGCCTGTGAAACCTTTGGCTCACTGAGACTCCTGCTCCACTTGCAATGAAGCTTCCAGCAGATGTTTTTGATGGATTTCAGGGTGGCAGAGAAGCGGTTCAGTGAGCAGTGGAGCCAGTCTTATGCTTTGATGCCCCGAAGATTTGCGTCTTGAGGTTGAGCCACCATGCGGACACTGGTTCAGCTTGGGTGGCTGTCGTTTCTCCGCCTCGCTTCCTCTTTCTATGAATCATGTTCAAACCAAACACCCTTGATTCTCCTGCTACTCTGTCAAATCTCCTCAAAACTGGCCAGCAGCTTCACAAGCTATTAGCAATGACAGGGAGACATATAGATAGCAGTGCTAGATAAGCCTTGTTAGGAAACCATAGTAGGTATGTACAGGTATCTCTAAAACAGATTACTTTCAGCATTCTATGTTGGTACTTGCTTGCTGAAGGGGAGGAGTATGATGTGTCCAGGCCATGCCCTAAGAAGTGCTACGTACCTTCAATTCCTATTAAAAGCCACATAAACTCAGTATTACTCTGCACCTTTCAGGCTCTGGCCAGGGGTCTGGATCTGGCTATGACTTTCTCCAGAATTAAGGCAGGTGCTCTAATAGCTATTACAAGTTAATTTGGTGGAGAAAAAACAACAAAACCCCCCTTGATTAAACACCTCAGAACTGTAGTGACCCCAGCTGTATTTTAAACAATATGCATACTTGCACTTGGCAATAAGAATCTTCTAGAGCTCATTTGAGCATTTCTGTCTCACTTTGGGGGAGATGCTATAAAATGCCTGAAGCAAAAAGAACTTCACCTTGGGATGTTCTGTCATAATATGGTGGGACTTGGGATCACGGCTGCAGGACGAGCACCATTGTATTTGGGGAGGTAGAATGTGCATTCCTGAACACCTGCAGTAATGGTCCCTCACCTATCAGCAGCAATTAGCTACTTCACAGCTGGCTTGAAGCAGTGGTACTTGTGTAATTGTGTAAGGCTGTTGAGTTGGGGGCAGGTGCCCAGGGCTGACTGGCAACAGGAGGTGGGGAAAGCAGGGTGGGAGAGAGGGGACCTTGTGGTGAGGTGGCTTGTGTCCCCCCCAGGGGGCTGTGGGGCTGTTCCTGTGGTGGCAGGAAAGGTGACTGGGGCTCAGGCGAGGGCTCATGGAGGAAGGAGAGAAATTTTAGCTCAGCTGTACCTGGGACTGGAGGGAAGAAGGCTGAGAGGCAGCAACGAGTGTTTGATGTTTTGATGCGCAGTATGTCGCTCTGCAACTTCTGCTCTTCTGAAGCTGAAGGTCACCTTAGATTCAGGCTCGCTTTAGATTTGGGTCAATACAGGAATTGTCTCATCTTTCCTTAGAGCATTGGTGGTTACATTAACCAGCTGGGGTTTTGTCTGAGAGGCTACATTTTGCTACAAGCCCCAGCTTGTGCCGCAGAGATATTGAGCCTGGTTTGGAAGCTGCAGGAATGACGGTTACTCAGAAACTTGTGGCATTTGGCTTCTGGTACCACACTTAATGTGCTGACGCCCGCTTCAGTCCCATGCGGTAATATCTTCCTTTTTAATGAAAAAGAGAGTGCTTGTGAGTTTGTGTGAGGCAGGCAGGGTGCTGTGGGAAGATGGCAGAAACAGGACCTGCCAGACTTCCCTACGGCCAGAGGGGGTTACTATGGTGTTTAGGACTAAGATGAAACAGAGAAGGAGGAGCAGCTTTAAGGCTGCAAACTTTTCTTTTTTAAAATCAGCTTAATAGCAAAGGTAGCTGTACACAAGCCCCAGTATTCATGACTTAGTATTTTTTACTAAGTTTAATATTACTAGCTTTTTGGAAAATAAATGCCTGAGATGCCTCCTGGTAGCTTCAGTCACAAATGTTTTTGAGCAAGAGATTATTTTACTCTTTTAGCAGAAGAAAAAAAAATTTAATTAATTTTACCTGTCAGCAAGCCAACTGTTAATTCAGAATCCACTGAGAAGCCTTTGATTAACTAAAAATTGTCCTTTTATTAAGCAAATTAGAGCCATTCAAGCAGCACATGAGGTATTTGTAAAGCCACTGTTAGAAGTAACTTACTGAACGATTTTACAATAAAAAGCCTTTTGCCAGCAAAAGGAGACCATTTTAGTTTCAGTAGGATTGGGCATAATCAGAGGTGTAGCATCACAACGTACAGTGACGCTAAACAGCTGTACTGCTCAGGATGTTCCTAATTATTTGTTTCCTGTATGAAAAATCTGTTTCTTGTACATTAACACTCAGGAATGTTAAAACACGAGTTAAGAGTAAATAAGCTGAACTGCATTTAGTCACTGTGCCAGCACTCTCAATAAGAGTTGACCTTAACTCAATTAAGCAGAAATTATTTTCAAAGTGATATAAACTAAGTGGTGTAGTAGAGGCAGCAAGCTATTAGATTGCAAATTATTATGTATGAGGGATCTGTAGTAATTGTCAATGATTCTTAATATATAGCAAATGTGAAGTCATTCAAGCTAGTGTGGTACTAGGGCAGGGAGCACACACCAATGCTTATGTAGGAGCTGGCATGCAATAACAGGTTACCTCGAAACTTGTAGTCCAAGCACTAAATCACTCTAAGATCTTTTTAATTCTATAAAAGAACATCTGCAAGAGAATTTAATGAAGTTTACCTGCATTACCTTAAAAATGGATTGGGATTAACTCTGCTGACTGCTGTGCGTAACCAGGTTGTGGTATGTCAGCAGGATTCTGGAAGCAGCCAAGGGACAGCTGAAATCTATTCTGCCATTTGCCTTAGGGATGTGCTGCGGTGCAGGGGATTCAGGGCCCCCTTGGGAACGAAACTCCAGATGTGACTGAGTGGGGAGTGCCTTCCGGATGAAGAAATAGCACCAAGAAATGCCTCCACTGTTGAACTTCAGGGTGTGAGGGAGCTGGGGACTGCCCGCACTGGTGCAAGCTGGCAGCCCATACCACCTGTCAGGGTGCAAATCCCCAAAACCCAAATCAGGCTCCAAACGTCTCCCGTTCCACATCTCATTGCAGTGGAAGGTGCCACCATGTCCAGCTCCAGATCTAATCTGGCAGTGCAGCTTTAACTCGTGTGTTACATTTTCTGTGAGTAATGCAAAGGGCCTGGAAAACTTGTCTGAATCTCCCACTGACTCCTTGGCACGCTTCCCACTTTCCCTGTCTCATTTGGCATTTCTGTGCTCACTCATAATGAGCATTCACAGAACAACAATAAAGAGGAAATTTGGTGAAGAATAAAGGTAAATTTATTAAGGCTAGCAAGTGTGGAGAAAGCTGATGTGTGCTGCATCTATAATTTTGCCAATAACACTGTGACAGAAATAGCAGTTTAGGGTTTGCATTCAACTTACGCATCTGCATTTCTTCTCTGCCGCTTTGCAATCAGACTAACAGCCGCTGTGGAGACCATCAGTGACAGCGATTACATTATGACCTTTTAAAGCTTACTTTCAGAGTAAAGATTTTTATCCCATGTTACTGATAATTGCTGACTGAGTTTAATACAATCCTCCCAGTGCACTGGAACTGCAGGGTTTGTGACTTCCATGATTTAATAGATCAAGTGTCTTGGCCATGGGGGAGACAAACTATCGTAACAGGATCTTTGCCATTTGGTGAATTTCAAATTTCCTACTGAGATGTTCCGTATTTGCTGTACGTCTCTGCTGCCTCGGTATTGCAAATGACATTACCCTGCTGTACAGTAAAGCCATGTAAGGGATGTAGTCAGAGCCAAACTTCAAGGGTTTTTTTCAAAGCTTTGTGCTAATGAGGCTCCAATTTAGTTTTATCTCCAACAAATCCATGGGAGCAGAGAGCAAAAGGAGGTATGTTAATCCCATGTTTCAGCCCTCCACGGCATGCTGTATACTGCATGTGGCCCAACAGACGTTTTGTGATGGAGGGAGAGGACACCTGTAAAAGCCATGACAGTCATCTGTGTCTCTGTGCAAAAACGCTTTTGTGCATACCAGTTGCCTTAGGGATGTGCTGCGGTGCAGGGGATTCGGGGTCCCCTTGGGAACGAAACTCCAGATGTGACTGAGTGGGGAGTGCATTAATGTGCCCACTTTCATGTGTAGTGTATTAGTTTCGACTTGTGAAACATGCGTATGTCAGACAAAATCTGTTGGGCACAAAATAAAAGCAGAGTCAGGTCGTCAGCTCTATATAAACCGAGCAATTCCAGTATACCATTTTGCAAGGGGCACTGTCTAGAGAGACTGAATTGAGATGTACACCTATGTCTTATGTTTCCTGCTTTTTGTTACGGGGGACACTAGCATTTATACAGTCCTAATAAACTGCTTATAAACAATGAAAGATGTCACAGCAACAGCTGGACCATTTTCCCTGGGGAAATCCTGCCAAGATGAGAAACACTTGTACACTGCCTGGGACATTTGTGGCTACTGAAGAGGAGAAATGGGCACTTTGGCTCCTTCAGCAACATGTTTCCCCCAGGGCTGCAGCTTAAAGAACCTGTCTCCCAACACATGTGCACATACAAAATCGTGTGCACGCACATACCTGCATGCACAGGTGTGTGCACACGGACCCCACCATCCTTCTCCCTACCCCAGTCAGCCCTCCTTTTGGGACAGAGCAAAACTGGAGTATGGTGGAACGGTCATTCCTGGTGCATATGCCAGGGGCAGCATGCCTTTGCTTTTGCCATGTGCTGATCCAGAACAGGGTAAGAAAGCCCTCTACAACAAGGGGCAGCCAAAGCCACCTGGAAAAGATGCTGTGGTCATGGTAATACCTTGAGGAACCAGGATGAGCCAGTTTGTGTGAATTACACAACAATGACACAATAAACAGACCTTCAGTGAAAACTAAGAATGATCCCAATGATTTTGAAATTCAGGTCAAATTTGGAAATCTTGGTCTTGTTGCTTTAGGTTTTGCATCTCCTGAACACAGGCCAAGATGAGCTGACTGGGAATGACAGATCTGCAAAACCAGTGCAGGGTGACTTCAAGTGCTCAGTGCAAAAAAGCTGCTGCTTATCTTTTGGATAAAGTTGTCCATGCTTACCTTATGGTTGATGATAGTTTATTTCCCCAATGAAGCGATTAGAATACCAAACCTGTGCCAGAATTATCACTTTTAGGAGTCTTGTGGGGATATGCTTTTTCACCTACTTAGTTCTTGGTCTTGGTTGATGGGACAGCTGACATTTTGCCAAACATGCCAGTGGTTTACGGAGTGAGAACGTGTTTCCTGGGTTCTGGATGAGACTCCTGAACTGAATCATGAGGTCACTAATAGTAACAGTTCCTCTTCACCGTAATTCTGCTCTCGGCATCAGGGGAATGGCTCTGTATTAACAATCTGAAAAAGAAAGCCTTTATAGCCCATTCCTGCTTGGTTTGCTGAACTGACCAGTTCCCCCAAATGATATTAATACCCCTACAGTGTAATTTCCTCATTAAACAGAGAACCGAGTATTCTTCCACACCTCTGCTTGATAGAATTTTGTATAAACAAGCTGGGGAGTCTCATCTCTTAGATTTTCTAATGCAAGAAACTTCTGTCATTTTCTGAAACACTGAAATTGGGCTCTGACCATTAGTTATAACAATTTTAATGCTTTTATTGTACAGTCCTGGCATCCACCCTTTCCATGTATTGTCTAAAAGAGCATTAACTAGATGCATGGGAGTTATGAAACTAGTCAGCTAACATTCGAAGCAAACATTTTAGCAGCACGCCCCCACAGTTTTCAGAGGCTGAACTTTTGTTTCAGCTGTGATGTTATACAATCCTATTTCCATGGCAAACTTACAGATACACACTTGTCAAAATTCATGGTTTATTTAGCAAAACTGTCGAGGCACATATGTGCCATATGCATTCTCCCATTCTTTACAGATATGCTTTTTAAAACAGCAATTTCCTGCTGCAATTAAGTCTGTTGCTCGGACTTCAATAGATGTATTTGGCATTGAAAGGGAATCTGGCTTGGATCCCTATCACTAAAAAGAGCACTGGTCAAAAAAACCCCACATGTTCTTCTACTGTTCCATCTCCTGCCTATTACAGCCTTTTAAACATCCTTTGTTTTATTTGATATTTCTTTTTCCCACCCTGGTATTTATCCTATATTCAGAAGGTGCTCTTTCCCTGAAGAAAACTGTACCTATTACTTGCACACACCTTATTATTAAATATTTTGAGCACTGTCTATCCATGAATCTCAAAGATCTTTGTTAGCTGTCGTGGCATCATCTTCGTACAACCCAGGATAAGCACACGGGCAGTCTGAGGATGAAGCAAAGGAGATACCTGCTGCTTCCAGCACAGAGATGTGGCAGGCAGGGAGTGGGAGGTGGGATTTTCCGAGCCATTACCCTACCCTGCAGACAGAGGTGTCGCCTCCTTGCTAGGTCTGGAGTGATGGAAAACAGCAATAGGCAATGGAAATCGTATGCTCAGGCTTTGGACTCCAGTTGAGTAAGAATCTGGTCAAAACAGAGCTCCTGGCTCTTTGGTCTGGTCACAGTCTCCTGATCCAGCTAGCACGCATCCCACCCCATCCCCAGCTTCCTGGTCCCAGTGCACTTGCACCTTTGCTCCCAGTTGGCTGTCACACTGGTGTCCTCTCACCACTGTGATGCCATCCAGGTCCCTTGCCTTCTCCCATTCTGCTGTACCAGCTCCTGACCTAGTACCAACCTCCCCTCCTCTCACCTTGGTACCTCTACCACTCTTTCTTCCAAGCTCCTCACACTCTTCACTATTAATTATATTTGCAATCGTCCCTGGCCTCCAGGCTCAAATGTGTCTTGTTTCCTTTGCACATGGTGCCCTGAGACAAGCTGGTAGTTGCCAAAATATGGCAAATATAGGCAAAGCTCCCTGCGTCCCATCCCAGTGCCTGTGGCATGACACAGGGCAACGCTGTGCTATGGAGCTCCTTGAAGGTGTCCTTCACACATATGCCTAGAAAGACAGCAGTGGGCCAGTGCAAATGGAAACTAGGCTCTAACAAGAGAAAGCATGTTCTTGTAAAGGGTGATGTAAGGCTGCTTATTTGGAGGATTATTATCAGATCTGCCTGTAACAAGGAAGCCCAAGCAACAAACCAGCAAAAAAGCAAGGTGCAGAATTAAGGAGCCTCAGCTCTAATTTTCCTTGCTCTGATTGCTAGGCTGACATAATCTTGGTTGGTTGTGTAAAGTGTCATTAAGAATGAGCGGTGAGCCTTTTCTCCCTTTGCTGATTGCTCCTCCACCCCCGACATTAATGCAATGCATGCTATCAAGCCATGACTTAACTCTGAGCCAGCTCAAAGCACAGCCAAAGCAGAACCAAAATGATTGTTGATGCCCAAAGAACAGAAGCAAAATCCCTTCCCTGTCCTTGTCTATGGTGTAGGGAGGCTGTTTTGCACGGTGGCAAAGCCATTCATGTTGGGTGAGGAAGGGGAGAGAGGAGTAACTTGAGGAGGAGGCTGTGCATTGCTCTGCAGGAGGGATCACTGGCCAGAGCTAGGGGAGGGCAGCTGGGACCTTGCAGGGGGATGCATAGATCACTTTTATTTTGTTCCCACTAAATCACCCTCACACAGCCTTCCCCTTCCCCACTCTAGCTTATTCAGTTGTCTCTCACTAGTGGCAAACTGCCTGTCTTCACAAGAAGTCCCTCTCTGTACAACAAGCGCCACTCAGTCCTTCACCTTCCCAATTTTGCCACGTGAGGGACACCTGGGATGGTGTATGGGAAGGAGGGGGGCTGGCAGGGAAACCCTGGCCAACTGGACTTTGATTATTTTTTTTTTTTAAAGAAAAAAAAATAATAGCTAGCTATGGCAAGAGTTCTCCGTGGTAGGAGAGAAGACCCAGAGGGAGCATTTGAAGCTCTAGTGGATCGATCCATATTATTCACTGTAAACACCTCACTACATGTTGAAGCAATGAATGACTTTGGGTACCACCAGACTGCAGGCTCCGAGTATTGAGATTAGATTCCTGGACTAGGAAGCGAGAGAGTAGATGCTTAATTTGCTGGACTGATATACAGGAAAATGAAGAGACCTACCTGAATTAGAGAGATTGCAGCTTTTTGCTGCACCACAGGTAACAATCAAGGTAGGATATACTTTAAAGCAGTCTATTTTAGGGCCAGCAGTTCTCTCTGTAGTATATTTGAACCTTCCATATGCCATTAGTAGCAATATATACAGCAACCTTAGTTTTGCAACCTTTTCAAGGCTTAAAGGTTTTTTCCTGGTTTATTTTTCTTTGGTTTTGGAGAGAGGGGAGAGAAGGAAAGGAACCACTTGGAAGTGAAAGAAAAGTGCAGTTGTGAGTGTTGCCTGTGACAGAAAGTTTTCCTGAAAGGCCAAGCATTTCAGTAATTTGCCTGTTCTGTGAGGTTTTTAAATAACCAAATCCTTCAGCTGAAATTGCTCTGTCCCCACTCTTGTCTACACCACTCTACAAGGTAAATGTAGCTGTTGTGGTAGTGGGTAGATGGAGTTTCTTGACACAGCTGGAGCTTGATCCACTTACTAGTAATAAATACTGAAGGATAAGCAGAAGCTAAATTGGATAGAAACCAGAAGTATTTGCCAAGTGAAGTTCCTTAGTTTGTCCCAGAATAAATCAAAGGGCCTTCTAAGATAGCTGTCAGAGGTTCAGAATTAGTCATATGCTTTCAGTGAAAAGAACATAGATTGTTTCATAGATTTCCCCTTGCTTTAGAAGGTATGACAGCAGCATCGAGGACACACAGTCGGTAACAATAGTCCCATTCTCCCATCACCGCTCTCTAGGGGAACAGGCACATTTATTATTCCATTTCCACCTGCACCAGCATCCTCATACTTCATCCTCCTCCCTTGTTTCTAGAAGGATTATGTGTCACCTATAGAAGTATATAGCTCAAACAAGGGTTTATCTCTCTGGCTAGCTTTTCTGCTTTACCTACCTAGTTTTACATGTCCAGAAACTTAAAGCTACTTTAACACCTAACAAGGCTTAGGCAGAATTTGCTTGAATTATTCATACAAAATACTGTCTAATTCCTTCTTGAATTGATTTAATTTATTCCTCCCCTTGCTAAATGTAGAAAAAATGTATGTATTCTACAACCACTATTATTAAGTAGCTCGAGCTATTCCCTCTGATCATGATTGCTTGAATATCAGACTTTTTTCCTTCAGAATTAGTAGTAGGTTACATGCATTTGGCTTGTGTCTGTACTGCTCTGCCCTACACACAGGACAAATGGCTACATGTAGAGATAATGGTCTTATTCTCTGTTGTTTTAAGCACATGCATGAATCCAGTCCCTGGAAGCACGCTCCCAATTTGTGAGCAATCTGTTCATCCATTCTTTCAAATACAGGACTCTTCTTTCAATGCCAAAATTTGAAAGAACAGAATTGTTCTTCTCTGCCTCTTTTCTTAGTCTTTTGTGCATGTAGCCACCTGTGCAATTATTTAATTAATAAAACCCTCTTTCCAGAGAGTGCATTGTTCCTCCTCACCTAAAAATGGATTGGAATTTCCTTTATTCCTGTCACATTGAGAATAACTGGAAATACATGCATAAGTTTTAGCACTGAAATATGTACATGGGCAAGTTTAAATGGTCCTTTTCACATCAAAGTTGTTATGGGTGACCAAACTCCTTTACTGCAGGGATTGGTAAACTTTAACGAGAGTGTTACGCCAGATTTTCAGCTTCTTTAGCAAATAAGCCCCTATACTTTACAGGTCATCAAAACACCTGCAATCACTTCCTTAGTCCTAAAAGACTTCCCTCCCTGAAGTGCTTACCATTTACATACCCGAGACCAGAACAGAAAACCGTGGCACAGAAACTGTAATGGAGGAAGTCTGAGAGGTGAAGCCAGATTTGTTGTACAAATGCATACATACTAAATAATAACTGAATACATGCTGAAATGAAAGCAGTTAACCTGAACAAGAAATATTTACCTTCTTTTTCTTCCTTTTTCATCTCCTTTTTTCAAAACAGCCATTTATTTGTGTTAGAAGGACACAAGCACGTAGGTAAAGTAACTAAGAAAATGATGAAACCATTAAAAATACATGTTAGCATTTATGAAACCATGTAAGTAAAAGTACCAGGATGCTGAATCAGATACAGATAACAGAGTTAATAGTTACCAACAGTTACCATGGGTCGCTTTTGATATATTTTTATTTAACTAGTATATATCTAGCAATAAGTAAGATCACTTATAAAATAACTAGCAGTAGGTAACATTAGTGAGTCTTGTACAGCAATGCTGAATGTGTAAACATATGTTGTGATCAGTTTAATATTATCATACCCACGTGCACCTGCAAACAACTAGCTTAAAATTTATAGGTGTTTATTACATGAATTTAGCAGAAATGTTTTTTTGATGCTCTTTTGTTTTCATAGATAAACTGCCTTTTTTTTAGGGCGTTTTAGGTGGTTTTTTTCCCCTACAGCTTGACAATTTCTTTTCTGAGAAAGTGTTTTGGAAAAATGGTTTTCCTTTGGCTGCTATGGATACAAAAAATGCTTAAATGCCTCTTAGGAATTTTTTGTGTCAGAGGAAGGAGTTAAAAACCAGAAGTGCCATAAGCAGAAATAGATTTTACAGTGCTTCTATTGGAACGCAGTATCATCCCAGTGGAAGTCATTAGACTTTTTTCCTCCATATATAATGAAGGACTACTGTGACTCATTCCTGAATTGTCAATGAATTTTTAAAACCTTTCAGAGCCACGGTCAGGGACATAATAAAAAACAACAGCTCAGGATGTCGTTCCAACCTGTAATTCCTTAGCAAGGAGATTATACAGGTCAGCTGCTGAGTAAACCCTGTTTATGATCGTTGAACTTCAGGTCAAGTGTATTGCCAGGAAATTAATTTTCACTGGAAATTTAAGTGCTGATAAACAAAAATGAAAAGCAATTATGACCAATTATACCTGTATAAAGCTAAATATTTCTTGTTGTTGTTGCTGTATTAAAATATTAGTGACCAGAAATAAAAAAAAAATCATTTCCACAGGTTTCTCGTCAAAGTTCCTGCTATCTTTCTTTTTCTCTCAACTCTGTGGGATGGAAAGTGACACCATGTCAATCTTTCTCACATAATTACATTACTGTATTATTGCCTTGCTAGAAGTGGGAAATCTTGTTCAAAGACTATTGTCAAATATTGTCCTTTCAAGCCTATTCCCACTTAGCCTCTACTTTTCAAAGTAACTGTTTCTTCTAATGTGATTTTATCTTTTTTTCCACCATCTGGCCTAATAACGGCTTGGTAACCTGGAGAACAGTAGGCAGAAGACTGCATGTCAGCTGAAGCACAGTATCCCCTTCCCTGCATCCTGCCATAGCTTAATCTTCCTTGGGTGTAGCTCACAGGGGTGTAGCTCACCAGTGGCCTGAAAGTTAGGTACTGCTTCTGGGAGTCAGGTGCCAGGTCAGGCTGGAAGTGGTGCAATGGGATCACAGGACGATGATATTTTTATTCCTTTCTGTGGCTCTTGGAAAGTTACTTCAATGTTGTGTGCCTCAGATTCTGCATCTGTAGTCAGCACATCATTACTGATCTCACAGGACTGCTAAAACTTAGTTCATCAATAGCTGTAAAACACACTGTGCTGCCCAGATAGAAAATACCGATATTTTAGAATATTAAACTGAAATACTCATAGAATCCTTTAGAGGTTTTAAATCCTCTACTCCATCCATTAGGAACATCTACTCCAACCTGCACAAAACAGTCCCTAAAACATCACTCAACCTTTTCATGAAAACCACGAGTTCAAGCACCTTGGTTAGAGACTGTGTTCAGAAAATATTCAGAGTGAAATCCTATCCCTGCCGAAGTGAGTAGGTAGGGGTTTGTTTCCAATTTAGATTTAGAGTCTCCGGACAATAGAACGTGGCTCATGTCCTTTGGGATCATATTCCAATGGCTTATTGCCCTCATGGCTAAAAATCTTCCGCTTGGAGATGGCATTTCCCAAATGAGTCTGCCCATCCTGAGATTTGTTTTGAGCCATCTCTTCTGCCTTGTAATTGAATATTAAATATATTCAGAAATACATTTAATAACATCTTGTGGCTGCTGGTCTTTGCAAAAACAATAACATAACTATTTTCTAATAATCTGAAAGCATATTGCCTTTCCAAACGTATCAGTTTGTACAGAGGAAAGAGCTCAAAGCGATGGAAAAAGAAGACCGTTCTCATTCAGAGAACTATTAAAGTGGTTTTCAAAGGCTGATGCTGAGAAAGTACAGGCAATGGAAAAATAGAAAAAGAGTTTATTAGGGGATATATATCCCTTCTGTGCAATATAATTCTTGAGTAGAAGAAAGTACATAGCAAGTGTTTCACTCTTATTAAAAGAAAACGAAGTCTGGATGCATGCTTTCACTTCCAATAAGATAACACTGACCTTAGGTCAGAAAGCACTATAGGAATATAATTTTTTTCCCTTCCGTAGAATTGGATGCAATTTCAGTTATGGGGGGTGCAGAGACAGGGGAAGAAAAGAAATCTTACAACACTTCAGATGTTATCACTTTCATTTCCTCAAATGATCCTGGATTTTAGTGACAACAGGTGATTGATGTTACAATGTTTTAGTTAAATGCCTGGATTTTTAGGCTGAGAGAAGTCCAGTCAGCCATAGCCGCATTGCTGCAGTGAGCAGAGCTTTAGTGAATCTCTTTCCCCATTAACAAGCTGAGCTCAACCAACCTATATCTCTATGCAGGAGGAATGAGTTCACAGCAATAACGTGGCACTAAAATCTACTTTAAACCATAGGATTTTTCCCCTGACCAGTCTGAGTGCTAGATCAGATCTTTAGGGGATGTTGCTTCCTTTCATCTCGCTCTTGGATCTGTGGTGTATGATCCACATCTTCCCATCTGTTCAGGGTTGGATGGAAGAGTCAACTTCTGCTCCTTGGAGAAGTGGACAGGGAATGAAAACTCATAGTGTTTACGTTGTTCAGGACGGAGACTGCCTAGAGTAACTTCTTTGTTAATCATGCAGCCTACGAAAGGGACACTAAGAGACAAGACTAGCAGCTAGTGAAAAAAGGTCAAGGAGTCTTGCAGCTTGCCTCCTGCCCAGAAGAACCAAGTACAGGATGGATGTCTCATCCTTACGGGGAGAAGGAATCTTGTGCCAATGCAAAAAGGAGGTCACTCACGCTGCTGAGAGGTAGCCTCAACAGGAGACCTCTCTCACTTCTCCGCCTGCATCCCTGAGGTGTTCTCAGGCCAAACTCTCAAAGTCATGTTTTACAGCTCAGTACAACTGTTCAAGTTGGTATGGCTTCATGTTTGACGATTTTCATTTAATGGAAGT
Organism: Burhinus oedicnemus; assembly: GCA_008921705.1. Classification (NCBI taxonomy): domain Eukaryota; kingdom Metazoa; phylum Chordata; class Aves; order Charadriiformes; family Burhinidae; genus Burhinus; species Burhinus oedicnemus. The sequence continues at coordinate 2,866,291 of VFFE01007192.1, forward strand.
CAGGAAACATTAAATCTCTGGTTACAGTGGTGTACCCGTGTGTCTTAAGTAATGAGAGTAGCACGGACAATTTAGTTTAGCAAACCCTAAAACCTGCTGGATCCAGATGGATTCTACTGCTATATTTTAAATCATTCAACAGAAAATGCAGTTCTTGTGTCTAAATGCATGTCTCAGCCCCTTTGAATGCAGTAATAGGTCTCAAGAAAGTTTTGCTGATGCTGTGATTTCAAAGCTGAGCGTGACTCTACCTCCTGCCCCAATTATCAGTCAGTTTCTTTAATAATTCAAAATCCTTTCTAAAATCCTGACCTTAGAGATTAATAAAATGATCCTTTATAGACTTTCCAAGTCAGGCCGATTAAACACAGATTTGGCACAGACAACCTGAGAAACTTCAGTAACGTTATTCATTTAGCTAACAGAGTTACCTCCCCTGCTGACGCACTCCCAATTAATGCCAAGAAAGGCATCTGATCCGGCGGAAGGGGACCGCTTGTTCCGTGCTCTCTATTACTTTGGATTAGGTCCCAATTTGATGATAACATCACCATGTTTTACTTGAGAATTTTAATTATTTTATGGAAGTGAGTAGCGGCCTGTCCAGCTCACAGGCCTTTCCGAGGCCCCGGACGACAGCAGATGTTTTGGAGGAAGGCGTTCATTCACTCCACTGAGAGCACCTGAAGGAAGAAAGGCTTCTTTGGTACAGCGGCGGGTGATTAGTTTATACCCTGCAGCAGGAAGATACCCGAGCTGAAGTATTTTATAATTACAGCCGACGGTCTTACTCATATCAGCACGTCAGTGTCTCCAGACCTAGGCTCTTCTGCAACCAAGCAGCACCAGCTTAGCTTAGATCTGCCTGCAAGCCGCTCTGGTTAAACTGATGCAACTGTACACAAGACGACAGATTTAAAATTAGTTTTTTGTTACGCTAGTGTTTATGAATGCCAGCTGAGTCACCGCAAACTGAATTTAAACCAGTTTACTAGAGTTCATACCTAAAATTAGCGGGGTTTAGCTGAACCAGTTTAAAACTTTTCTGCGAGGGCGGCGCTGGCTGAGCGAGTCATGCTATGAGGCCGCCGGGGAGGGTGGCCATGCCTGTGGTGAGGGAACACCTCCGGCCATGGCCTGACCCCCTCTGCCCAGCTGCCCGTTGCCTCCAGACATGTCCCCAGGGGCAGAGATGGCATGGGCAATGGCTGCGCCTGCCGCTGGGTAGGGGCTGCAGGAGGAAGAGAGCAGGCGGTCTGGTCCCAGGGGGAGGTGAAGGAGAGGTTGAGGGGACCCTCCCTGAGCCCCTGGCAGCAAGGAGGGCCCAGGTGGGGATGTGGGGCACGTGGGGGCTCCCATGGCACAGATGGCTGGGGGCTTCTGACTCCTGGCAATGGCAGGGGGCTGTCCCTCCACCAACAGGCTTGCATGGCAGGCGGGGGCAGAAAGCTGTGCTTGGGGAGGCACCCCAGGCCCATGGCAGCACCAGAAGGAAGTGACGGGGGGTGGCAGAGGGAGACCCCAGCCTCCCACAGGGACACAGGCCCTTGTCTCCCAGCCTGGCCCGCTGCCAGGGGCTCGGGCAGGCCCTTGGACTATTGTTCCACACAAGCACCTCTGCCACGGCCAGGGGTGGTCCTGGTGCTTTTCTCCTGGATCCTGCCTCTGAGGGGAAGGGGCTTTAGCTGGCTGCATGGCTGTTGCTAGTGACAGATTTGGCTTTTATGACCACGGGACCCACTTTGAAAATTGAGGATGGCTTTGGGGGCACCTGACAGCCACCTCCCAGTGACAAGAAGGTCATGGAGGAGATAGAGTCAGGGTCCTCATGGCACTGCAGGGCAGGAAGGCAAGAAGCAACAGACACAAGTTGAAATGAGAGAGTTTCAGGCTGGGTATAGGCAGAAAATATCTCCCCATGAGGGAGGTGGTGGAGCAGTCAGCCTGAGAGGCTGTGCCATCTCCATCCCTGGAGGGTTTCAAGCCCCAACGGTTCCAAGCCCTGAGCACTCTGGTCTGCCGGAGAGCTGGTCCTGTTTTGGGCCAGGAGGTGGACTGGATGCCTCCTGAGAACCCTCCCAGCCTGAATTATCCCATCAGCCTATGATAATCACTAAGTATTTTTAAAACAAGACAACTTTGCACATACAGCACTTTGTACTCAGCCCTTAGCCTCAATAAGGTCCGGTGGCAGCATATTATTAAGATTAATCAGCTAACCATCATTTCAGTCAGCTTTATTTTCACTCTGATTTTGGTATAAGGAAAGAAGACAGTTTAATCTTTGCAACCCCACGCACTTGAGGCAAACTTTCCAACACGCATGCTTAAGTAACCTCTTTCTGAAAGTGCTGAGCTCTCACCAGCTATCTCTTGAAGGGAAACTATTGCCAGCGGAGCACTTTGGAAAACTTGGTCCTTTGTTTACCCACCTAAAGAAGGCTTTTGGACCCTATTTTTTGGCATATCTTCTTCAGTGTCTTGGCCACAGCAGCTTCTATGTGTTCTGAAAAAGCAAACTCCTTCCTTACAAGAAAGGTGCATTATTATATATGTAGTATTGTACCCCAAGGATCAAAAAGAGCAGCTGGCCCATTGAAAGTCTCACAGTAAGTGGAAATCGTTAATTCCAAGCACAACCACCAGTCTGCTAGCCATAGACCTCATTAGTAGAAGAGCCAAGATCCACCATCCTTACTTAATCAGGTATCAGTTGTGCTAAGATGTCAGGGAATATTATATCTTAAATATAAGCCTCACTATGTTTATCTAAAATACTAAATTTTGTGTATACTCTATTTTTAGTCATATGCTATCTGTAAAAGAAAAGACATTTTTCTTTTTCAACTTTTATTTATTTGTCTGTTTTCTTCTCTTTTTGCAGTAAATTAGTCACTAATTTAATCATCTTTAAGATCCATATGCTCGCCCACACCATCTTTCCTATGAGTACAATGAGATAAAAATTATTATTTTCTGAACTGGGGTATAATTAAACATTCCGACTTTCAATTATTTCAATTGATTACAGTGAGAGATCACATGGTCTCCTGCAATTCAGTGAGATAATTTTTTCTTTTTAAATGTTTCAAAATTTTCTACACTTGTCTTTTAATTTAACTTCCAGCCCTTGATAACAGGGTTTACTTACATCAAACCAGTAATACACTCCACTGAAATGAAATAGTTTCTTTTGTTTTTTCTTCCCTCCTATGGCCATATTGGCAAGTTTCACAGCTGAGCAGTATGACAAATACCATATGTTCACCTTCGGGCCACTGTGTTATTTGCTGGTAACTGCATTTCCTGCTGCTGTAGTTGCTCTGTGAAATTAAGAGTGACTATGACACTTTCCCTTTATTGCCTTATGTCATCTTATGTGTATAGGCAAATTTCTAGAGTCAGTGCTCCATGAAATGGATAAAAATGTGTGTAGATTCATATTTTGTATTGGTAAAACACAGGCAACATTTCAATTCTCTACAGAAATGAAAAGCATTCCAATCGGAAAGTTGCCTGCAAAAAATTCAATACCTTTCTGCCTTTATTCATTTATTTCATCTTGTATTGCTTATGAATCTAATGAAATGCTAGGCTAGAACTCCATTTCAGTATGAAATGACTCAAGTGAAAAGAGTAAATGTCCAACTTCATGAACAATATATGACAAAGTTATAGAGCAAGTCCTTTGATTAGTTTATCTAGTGACTTGTAACTTCACTTTTGAATAAACAGAGGTTATCAGGCTGAGGTAGCAGAAGAGTTTCCTATGAATATTCATGCAAACATGCCTGCCCTCAGTCTAGCACAATTTGATGGAGCTTTTCCTCTGCCTTGCTTTGATTAATTGACTTTCTTAATGAGTTTTTGCTCATTTTTGTTTAAAGTTTCAAAGAATGAGGGCAAGAAAGAACAACTGACCAAATCCTCCTTCCCTACAGACCGAAATATTTCTCAACGGGATCTCAGAGTTCAATAGACAAGCAGGATTGAACCTTATATTTGCTAGTCTTTTTGAGCCCTGCTTCCCTCAGGACCACAGAATAAGGGCTGACTAAGTAAGAGACTGCAGGGTTTAAGGGATCCTTGCTATTTTTAATCTTTTAACAAGTAGTGCAGTCCAGCCAGAAAGAACATTCCCTTATTCACTTCTAGGCTAGTCCTGGGCCAAAGGGTTCCCTTCCTTGTTCCACTGCCTCTAGAGAAGCTCCTGCTGGTCCTCCTCCATCCAGTGCATTAGCTTCCTCCCCTCCTCTGACTGGGAAATCTTCCTCAGTGTTTTAGGGTGACTCTTACTCCTCATGCTTATATCCTTCACCAGCTGCAGCTACTCACTGGGGTGCTCACCTGCAGACATGAAGCAGCTCTCTAGTTAGCAGCTGCACTGGAAGTTTACAAAATTGCTTTATGAGGCACATATTCTTCCAAGTCAGCAACAGTGTTAATGCTGTAAGGTGAAGGGAGAGGGAAAAAAAATAGAAAATCAAAGGTGTATTGCCTCAAGAAGAGCATTGGCAGGTTTAGTGTGGGATCTTGCCAGGACTTTGCAGAAGCAAGGGGAGGGAGCTAAAGATACATAGTTGGATGTAGTCTATATGCTTAAATAGTAAAAAATAGTTCAGTCTGTGCTCACAAGGAGGATTTACAAGGTGTTCTTCCACCCAGTAGGAGTTTCCTTTAGGAGGTATGTCTGCTCTTCCTACAATGTGTGAGGAGAATCGACACCAAAGAACAGAACCCGTAAAGGCCAAAACAAGAGCTGTCTGGGTAGCAACTAGCAATAGAGACACACAGAGCTTTAGATCCGCTTCCCTCCAGTCAGTGTTATTTTGGGCTAACTAGAGATGCCTTCATATCTGTGAGTTCCCTCCTGGAGTAAGTTTCCAGAGAAACCAAGACAACTCTCTCTCAAAAGACCAAGCAGGTGTTGTTCTCCTTTTGTGGAAACGTCTGAGAACAAAAATTGGTCATTCAGAGCACTGGTGGCACCAATTCTTCCTTGGCTTTGTTTGCTTCTTCAGGTACCCCAGCTTCCAGTGAGATGCAGGATAATTGCAGATAGAGAGGTTTCTGTTGAAGCGGGGATTTTGATGAAATTTGGGCACCTAAATTCACAGCTGTAGTCTTGAAAACTTCTGGTTTCTCTGCTACATGGTATTAGTAGACAACTTTATCAGAGTCTATGTATTGGGTTAGGGACTGTTCCAGATTTGCTTATTTACATGCCTAAGAGTGCCTCAGTCTTAACAGAAATACCTTGGGCACCTGATCCTGTTGCCAGACTCGGAAGCAATTTTCAGTGCTCGTCCAATGCATTTGGTTACACAAAAACATGCCTGAAAGAACAGGAATGCTTACCCACAGCAGGAAAACCTCTGTTCAGTCCCTCTTTTGCCTCTCTATCTGCCCCATTCCCAAGCTTCTTTTTTAAGTCTGAGGATCCTCAAGCCTACATCTCCCAGGGCACAGATCAGGGATTTGAACCTAGGTTTCTCCTTTCCCTCTCTCCCAGACGTGCCTATGAGTATTTGGTTAGGATCATACTTTCTCATGCTGTCTGTCTCTCATTCATGTTCCTTTAAAGATGTAAAGGAAGTAGATGAAGTCTTTAAATGGAATTATTTTCTTGTGTGCATTTTGACTACAGAAAACATTGGAAATAGCTGTTTTCCAGCTAATAAAGCTGAAACCTTGTGAGACTGAGGTGTCAAAAGAAGAGATGTTAGAACAAGCTGCTATATTAAGCAGTAGCATATTTCAAAGAAAACTTGGCTGCTGCTCCACCAAGTATTCTGTTGAAACACAAGAATGAAATGGTTGTGTTGTGAACAAAATACACAATGTTATTTTAACATCAGACCTTAGGGTAGCAAATTTCAGTTCTGTCTCTAACAAAGGCTCTGTGGTAACTGTGGAAATTATAAACAAGTTTGTCCAGCGTCAGCATTGAGTAACAGGATGAAACGATAATGAAAGGAAGTCATTAGAAACCAATAGGAAGATCAAGATACATAATACTCACAAATCAACAGATGTTGTAAAAGAAAGTGGTGTTTTCAATCTACCGACAATTTATTGTATGTGCTAGCATAGTAATGTCTAAAGTAAAATAATCTGAAATAATTTATTTGGACTTTTAAAAACTACTTTTGCCAAAATTCCTGAAGTGGAGGGTGTTAAGGAAATTAAGTACTCACGAGGTGAGAGAAGTATCATTATAGAATGGCAAGCCATAAAAAAGCAAGGAATGTAAGTAAATACCCAGATGCCATGCTGACAAAAGGCCAGCCAAGTGATGACTGCAGAGTTGCACTATGAATGCTGTCAAATACATTTCAAATGACAGAAGAGCTCACCTGATGTGCAATAGAGTGTGAAAAACACCTGACAAAGAGACCTAACAAAGGTAGGTAAATTGGATGATAGATGGAATATGTCAACAAAACAGTATCATGGACAATATTGCTAGTTTTAAAATGAAAAAGAAAACAAACTTGGGGTTGGGAAGGACCTTAAAAAAAATTCACCCAAGTGTTCTTTATCTGCAGTGATGGTCAAAGTGTGACTGGATGTCTAAATGAGAAGATAAGTAATAATAAAAATGTTACATTTTATATGTAACATACTTCATTACACATCTATAAGGTATCTTCAGACATGATGTGTGGGTGCATGGGTGGGAGTGCGTAAGTACATCTGTGCACATACACAAGAAAGACGTTGAGGTTCTGGAGCATGTCCAAAGGAGTGCAACAAAGCTGGTGAGGAGACTAGAGCACAAGTCTTATGAGGAGCAGCTGAGGGAACTGGGGTTGTTTAGTCTGGAGAAAAAGAGGCTGAGGGGAGACCTTATCGCCCTCTACAACTATCTGAAAGGAGGTTGCAGTGAGGTGCGGGTTGGTCTCTTCTCCCAACTAACAAGCAATAGGACAAGAGGAGATGGGTTCAAGTTGCATCAGGGAGGTTTAGGATGGATATTAGGAAAAATTTCTTCACAGAAGGGGTTATCAAACATTGAAACAGTCTGCCCAGGGAAGTGGTTAAATCACCATCCCTGGAGATATTTAAGAGATGTGTAGATGTGTTGCGTAGGGACATGGTTTAGTGGTAGTTTTGGCAGTGTTAGGTTAATGGTTGGACTCCATGATCTTGAAGGTCCCTTCCAACCTAGATGATTCTATGATTCTATGATTCTCTGTACTGACATAAAATATTCACCAATCTACAGAGCTGAATTTGTAGAAGCACTAATATTTAATAAAATAGTCCTATGATTCGGATTTTCTGTGCAGTGTTGTGATGTCATACCTCTGAAGTGCCAGTACTTCAGATATTCTGTATGTGCATATATGCACACAGCAACATGCACAGGCATATTTCTGATATACATATAAAAATATTTTCCCCTGTTTCAATGCCTTTTATAACATTTTACCTGTTTATTGACTCCTTACAGAAATGATTAGAAGCAATGAAAGTTTCCCATAGGAATATGAACCAAATAGACAGGGACACTTTGTTTCAGAGAGATGAGGAAGGATATGAAAGATAAGTGAAATCGTGGTACAGAAGGAGACTATCAGGTGGTGTGTTTAAGGAGATATTTGATGCAGCTGAAATACAAAAAACCTGAAACATACAGAGGTACTCTGCCATTTAGCACTGAATTATCTACCCATAGAACTTACTGCCATACTATAACCACTGAGACCAGGAGTTGAGCAAGATTCTCCAAGCAGTTAGACAGCTGTATCAGTAACAAAACCATTGAAGTATACATCAAGTAAAAAAGAAATTAATGAGCAGACATGGAGACAATGAGGCTTAAAATGATATTTCCTGTAGCAGCAGGGCTTTCTACAGTGTTTCTTGAGTGTTTTGAAGCACCTGAAAATGCATCTGTTAAGCACAGGCTTCATGGGTAATGGTGTGATCTGGCAAGGCAATTTCTTATGTTCCTATAACTAAAGGCGATCTCAGTAACTTTGATGACTGCATTTCCATTGTTCTTTGATAGCAACAGGATATTTTATGCCCCAAAGAGTGATCCTTCAGACTCCAGCAAACCTCAAAACCTATTGACCCAATAAGAATTACAGTTTTTCAGTGCCCTGCAGTAGAAGCTGAGGTCTATGCAGGATAGTGTCTTCCATGACAGGTAACACTTGGAAATGATGGACTAAATTCAGGGTAGGTAGGAATCCCAGGTGCTGTTTCCATTGCCCTAAAACTGAAAATACTTCCGTTTGATCAAAGATAAGTTGCATGCCCATTTTGGGTTCCTGAAATAAGTGTTGAGTTATGTGATTTCTTTCAATGTAATTTTTTATTTAGCATGTCTGTTTAGGCTCAGTTTTAACATTCAAATAAAATCATATGCTTTGAAGTGGAATATTAAGTATAGAATGTTAGACTGAGGCACAAATCTACAAAGGTCGTTTAAGTATCACATTTGCTGCTGTTGCTATACCAGGAACAGGTTTTTTCCCTATAGATAAATAGAAAAATAATATCTCTATTGTGACACACATTCTTTTGTCATACTGGTTTTGAACACAATGGTAAGTTTGCAAGGGTTAAAAGTGGGCACCCACAAGCAGGTATCTCCACTTATTTACAACACTTGAGTATGAAAATAAATCAAATCTATTCAAGTGTCTAACATGCTCAGGAACTGCAGCTGCAAAAATGGAAGAAAGGTCTACTCTGGCTAGACAGGCCTATAGAAGTAAGTTTTTTGTCTTTGCATGTTAAAACTGTAAGCCTAGCTGGCTGACTTTGGGATGGTTACCTCTGCTCAGCATGTCTTATTAAGTGACTAGATGCTCCTTTGGCTGCTCAGAATGGAGACTGACAGTGCCTGCTTTCTCTTACGTGTGCGGTCCTTAGGATCAGGTACACCTGCCAATGACAGCTTTCATTCTGGCACCGTGGGCTGGTGAGTGGAGTGCTTGGAAGAGGACTGGTGGCTTTGACAATCCCATGGCCAGGTTTGTGTGCTGGGGTTGTTGGCTTTTCTTCCCCCTTCCACTGTTAAACTTGCTGGGCAATTTTGGCTGTAGCTGCTTAAAGGGATGAGACCCATAGCTGGTGAAAACCAGTGGCCTATTAGAGGAGAAAGAGCTTGCAAGTACCCTCATCTAACCAAAAAACTGTAGTGTTTCTCTTTTTGGTTTTTTTTTTTCCATTTCAGTAGGAAATAGGCAATCCGCTCAGGGAAAGCTAAAATGGGAGCTTAAGTTTAGACACCGAAGTCAATCAGCTACACATCACGGATCCACAAGAAACCAGGCTGCATTTGCTCACTGCTCATGGGACTTCTCTTTTTTTCTTTTCTTTTTTTTCAATCCATGGTTCGAATTAAACAGGCTAAGAACAGCTTTATGTGATTCCCTTTCAAAACATTTTGGATAGATTGCTAGGAAAGGGAGTCAGAATAGCTTTACTTTCTCTGCACTCAGTTCCTTCGTGGTTTTTTTTTTCAACTAAAGTGAAGTATTTGATATCAGGGACATCCTCTCTACCAGCATCCTTGCCTTCCTCCTGCTGCCCCTATTGCCCCAGCCCTGCCAGGCACTGCTGCCTTCTCTCAGGCTGCTGCCAAGAATCAGAAGAGAAGCTCTGAAATGTCTTGGGCATATTTGTTCCCGTTTGGTAGCACCTTCACCTCCTCCCTACATATCTGCTCAAGTTCCCTTTACAAAGGTAGCACTGATTGATACCTCTGCATCCCGACCCCGTAACAGTAACTGAATAAACTGAATGATTTGGTGGCTTTGAGGCCAAGTTTTTCCAACCACAAATGCTGACATATGCAAGGCTGGAGTCAGGAGATCCTCACTCCAACCCATGTCCTCCTGGGAAGAACAAGCAGAGCTGTTCCTGTGAACAACTCCTGATTTTAAGAACTGGAATAGATCAGATCCTAATAACAACCATGCAGTTCATTCACACAATGTTTAGTTTTCGTTCTTAACTGAAATAAAGCTGCTTTTGCATAGTGCAGGGTTTCATTGTAAAAGGTTCACGTAGGTCCTGAATTGTGGTTCCCAACATGTTCTGGAGCAGCTTTGCTGCAATCACTGGAGATTGGCCCAGAGGAGGAGCAGGGTAAGCTCAGCCAGTGTAGTACACAGAAAACAGCACAATGATTTCTGTTTGTTCTTTCTGCCTTACTTATTCTGGGCCATAGCAATAAGATCCAAGAACTTCAAAAGCATGCCTGTAAAAACTGTTGCCAGATAGATTAAATCAGTCACTCAATGTACAGTCACACTGTACAGGTATATTAGGGCACTGAAGTGAGAATCATGTTAATTTGCTCTGTATTTGTGTGAGGACTACTTTAAATTCACTAGGGGATGCTTAGCTTTGTGTTGGTTTAACTTTCTGCATTTGAATGTATATCTTAATATTGCCTTATAGTTTTGTTCCTAATCCTGGAAGTGTGCTAATTGATATGCTACTCACCTTTTTGGTGACTATTTTGATCAAGAATCGGTAGTAGATGTGTATATTTACAGACTAAAAGGGAGTTGTAACTCTCTCTGTTACTGTAAAATTTATTTTTACTTTTTTGGTTTTTTTAATCTCAGCAGCATTAAGCTCTTGAAAATGGCCCTTGTTCACCATCAAAATAACACACTGCTTACAATGGTGGTTATTCATCACAGGCTATCATTTAAAATATTCTTTGGAAGGTGAGCCAGGTGGTTCTATTTCATGTAGGCGTTCAGATTTTCCCCCCTTGTATGAGTAAATACACAGTTTCAGGAAAACACTCTGAATTCTAGCATGATAGCCTCAGAGAGGCTTTAGCAGCCTCTGAGTTGAGCGAGCAGCAGGAGACGTTGCTCTCCTCCTTACTCTTGGATCAGAATCCATTCCTAAAGGAGAGCGGCTCCCTGGCAGCCCAATGTGTGTGTCCATGGAGAACTCCCTAGAGTGTTTGACCTTCTTTCTTTCAAAAGTATCCTTACAGGCAAATAAACCAAGGGTCATGTAGAATATTTGCCAGTCTTTGACATTGATTTCCTCAGTGGTTGTCAGCTCTGCTGGGATTCCTATCTGGGGTTGCTACCACTCTGGTGCTAGTACTGGAAGCAGGGGTTACCGTGTCATATGCCAAAAGGCGCAAAGACTTATTTTGGCTCGTTTGGGACTATGAATGTCAGTGGGCAATTTGTTTCCTTCTTACAACTTTCCCCCATCTTTCTTAATGTGTGTGCTAATTACTAATGTACACTGCAGTAAATATCACTTACTCTTCTTCCTCTCTCAGGGTGATTTGTAATTCATGGAGGGCTGGGAACAGCTGGAAGGCAAGGCAGCAATCCTGAAATTTTCTGGGACCAAAGTCAATGGAGTTTTTATGGTCACCTAAGTTTTCTGGGAGTGTTTTGTGTTATATTAAGTGGTTGTTATGCACTGATGAACATGCCTAATGAGCACAGTTACTTCCCTCTGATAAATTACGGGAACAAATTTGAATGCTTATTAACATATATAAATTAACCCTGTGCGAACATTGTAAAGTGTTCTGCAGGTACAAAAGTATCACTGTGGCTTATCCTACTGTTTGGATCTGAGTTTATCACTTGTCAGAAGGAGATCAGTCTAACTGAAAATAAATAAATTACTTCTTTCTAATAAAGGAAACTGTATTAATATAAAACTGATTTAAATGCCTACACCTGTGGGCAGTTTCTTTCCTGTCAGGAGTATCATTGAGAAGATAAGGAGAGAAGTAACTGCATGAATTAGTATACTAGTGAGAAGAGAGGTGGGGAGGGCCCTCTGTGCCAGTGGCAAACTGAACCAAGTAAAAGTGTCACCTTGCTTCATTTCAGAGGAGGCTGGGGTCCTTGGGAACAGCAACTTGCTCATGGCCTTTCCAAGACCACTACTTGTGTTTAATTCTTTAATCCCATTTTTCTGTAGCAACACGCACATGACACTATTGTAATATTTATTGTTGCCATAAGATGAGGTACAGCCTCTTTCAGGCAAAGGAATATTTTTCTTCTAGGAAAATTCAGCAGGTAAGAGGTTTTTAATCACAATATGCAAAATAAGTCAAAAGGAGTAATTTCAAAAAGCAGCTTTTGATCCAGTATAGCTTTTTCCCAGTAGGTTTGATCAGATAACTGGTTGCATTAATTGGTACTCGGTGTAGGAAGAGATGCTAAATACTTCTGCCTGCCAATTCACTCAGATGTACAGAATAATCCAAAAAAGCACATGCAGTAACTGACAGCAATGAATTCTGAAGCAGCTGACAATCATGAATCATGCAGTAAGGTAAAAAAAAATTATCGTGGCTGAGAGGTAGTTCACAGGTTGTTCTACTAGCACCTTCTTCAAATGTAAGGTATTATTCATAAATGGAACTTGTCCTGTGAGTTTCACTAAATTAGACAGTAAACTATGAAGGTAAGCTTACAAAAGAGCAGTATCACATCTGAAACCTTTAAACATAAAAAACTGGGGCCTGAGAAGGAAGCTCTACTAAAATGACATGTTTATAATTGAAAAACAAACATTTCTTTGCTGACTATATGTGAACAGAGACAAATTTCCACAAACTGGGATGAAGACATATTAAAAAAGACGCTCCTGCACAGACTACCTCATTTGATGCAAAAACAACTGAGGTCCGGTAGAAAGGGTCCCAATAACCTCCATGGACTCTCACGAGGAAATACTTTCACATTCCCTGTCTTAAGTATGTAATTTGGAAATGTAGGTGATGCCAGTATTCCCTGGTACTTAAGTCAGCATGTTATTCTGTCTTGTTTGGTTGTAGTTTTGGTACAGTTACTATTTCTGCCTGTGTACATTTCCTTTTTTGCCTTTGTCAGCTTAACATAAGACTGCAAGAATAGTGGTACTGGCTGTTGCCAAATGTTCTCCAACAATGAGCAGAAGCAGAAAAATAAGAGTAGAAAATAAGAGCAGAAAATAAAGAGTATTTCAAGCATATTGTGCTACTTCCCCGGGGTAGTCTCTTAGCCTCCAACAATTTACAGCTCAGAGACTGAGCTCAGGGTGGACGGCTCTGTATTCAGTTACCCACAATGGGTTTCGCTTCCATAACTTACCCGTCTGTACCAGGAATCCCTGCCACTCCCTGTCAGAATGAGCTCCATGGTTTACTCTAAAAACTGTCCTTTTACTCCTACACTTTTGACCTGGTTTATTGTCTTTTTTCCCCCCTATCCATGTGGACCCTCCTTATCCCGTGGTTGTCTAGTTTCCCTAAGAGTTGCTGATGACCAAGGTGGCCAGGAGCCAGTTGAAAGCCCAGCAAGCTCTACTGGGGTGCTTTCTGGCTCTTTCAGGAGTTTGCGAGGTGGGACTTCTTAACAAAGTCCATGCTGACTCTTCCCTGATGCTCCAAAATTATCCACGCATCTCCTGTTCTTTTCTTTATTGTAGTATGTAGGTAGTTTCACCAGAAAAGCAGTATAGTTTTTTGCTCTAGGTGCCTTGACCTCCTACAGAATTGTTTGGGTTTTTTTTTTAATAGATGATATCTTTGCCACCCTCCAGTCCAGAAGGTCACCAAGGAACTATGTTGGACTGTGACATAATACAATAGCCATTTCCCAGAATGTAGTCTTCACTGTATTAGAAAAGGAGAAGAAGTGGTGGACTGCCATGTCCTGCCCACTATAGGAAGAAGGTGAAAATGTAGATCAACTTTAAAAAAAGAAAGATAAGCACACAGAAAAGTGAACTGAGCAGAGTAGCATGTACCAAGGCACTGTGATACAACAGCAACCGTAAAGAGCAGCCATCAGGATCGAGCTGCCTTGGGTTTGATTTTTCCACACACTGGCCATGCTTGGAGGCCTTGAACTGTTTTCCAGAGCTATGTCTACACTGCCAAATAGAAGAGGACCTGGTTTCAAACCCAGTCCAAGTGATAGAGACAGGGTTTACATGTATGTTGTGAAGCAGCAGCCTCCCGTGGGTCAGGGCTGTCTTGGGGACAGCTATTTGGAGAAATCCAGACCGGAGCCAGGGGCTCAGAGAACATTTAAACTGTGTGGACAATCAGTAATCAAGCTTGCTCCCTGGCCTTCTTTTATTTAGTAGTATAGAGGTACTCAGTGTGATCCTTCTAACAAACAGGAACAGCTTGTAAAAGGATAAGAGAAACAGAATGATTTCTGAGTAAATAATCTGATCCAGGGAATGATGTAAACCACTCACAGAGGCACTTTCATGCAGCGTGAAATCATTAACATTATGTAAGAGCTGAAAGCATTTGTGAAAGGCTGGTGCGCTTGTATCGGGACATGGATCATGCTCTTACTGACATTTAGCATCCTTTTACTCCTGGAGCTGGGGCCATTTGAGAAGTTCCGTCTAAGTAAATTGTATTTAGGCTGTAATATTGCTTTCCTGGTGAGCTCCTTAATGAAAAAACAGACAAATCTTAATTTTGGAAGGAACGACTGCACATATCTTTTTGACCTGACTCCATGTCACAGAGTTAGATCTAAAATGAGACCTAAGTAAAAACAAAATTAAGATGGGTGGGAGTGTTTCTGCTTAATCCACTGGTCTAAATAGCAGAGATTGCTTTTGGTGGCTGAGAGCTGTAACCATCAGTGGTGCAGAGGAGGAAGGGGTGGTGGTGTGAGTGTATTTCAGGCCAGCACTCCAGATGCTGAAATAAGCTCTAGTTAATGTTCACTGCTTTTCAGGCTGAGGTTTCTTTCCGCAGGTTTTTTTCCTGAAGGTTAATTAGAGAAGATGTTCTCATAATACAGTTCCTATTTCCCCACACAAAATCTTCATTGTTCCTGGTCTAAATGGTAAGCATTAGCTACTTAATACCAGCAAATTTGCCCATAAAGTATAGCTTTCAAAAGCACAGTAGACATGCCTTGTTAACCAAATGAAGTATTTCACAGAGATATAAAAGCACATGATTGACACACAGCATGCAGTCAAGGGAAATATTATCCTTCGAAGCTTTCAGCAATGCGACACCGAATGCTGCACTGTGCAAAGTTCAAGTAACAGAAATAATGGGCTTCATTAGAAGAATCCAGAGTACACTGATCCATCACTGATGAAAACCCAGCTCAACATTAGCTAGAACAAATGCTGGTTATTTCATTTCTTTCCTATTACCAAAGCATTTTGCCTTTTAGGCCTCAGAGCACAGTCTCCACAGCGTAAGGGAAAGAAGTCATTAGCTTAAAAAAGCTGTGGTTTGCACTGCCCAGGAAACCCCTCTTGGATCTTGCCCTCCCTTACAACCCCCCCAACAGACCTTTTCCCCATACCACGCTCATGGTGCGTAGTGGCACTCTCACCCAGCTCTCTGCGTAGTGGCACCCAGCTCGTGGTGTGCAGCGGCACTCTCACCCAACGTGTCCCACAGCTCACTGCCCCAGAGCAGAAGAGCTGGGCAGGGAACCGAGCTAGAGAAAGGTGCTGCCTACCCAATTAGAAATCAACACCCTTTTGATGACGGTAGTCAAGATTATTATTTGTGCGCAGTTTTAATTTCCTCAGCATCTCAGTAACTGTGCATGTTTTGGCTCTTCCATATGTCCTTCAACCTTTTTTTTTTGGGACCTGTATGTCGTAGAACCATAGAATCATTTAGGTTGGAAAAGGCCTTTAAGATCATCGAGTCCAACCAAGTCTGAGAGTGTCAAGGATTTTTTTTTAAATATACACTTACAATCTTTTCTGAACATACCTGAGTGAAAGCTGTGTAAACCAAAGGGAATGCAGCCTGATAGGATACGTAGGGCAGTGTTTATCTCCATGTAATTTTCAATCAATGGAACTACACTTTCATTTCAGGGAGCCGGAGAAGCTGTTATTTTGGATAGCAACAAATTTAGGCAAATAGAAACTGCAAATGCTCTTCTGCAGATTCAGATATCTTCAAGAGACAGGCTAAGATTATTTTCATGAATTTTATTCCCTTTTAAATCAATTGCAGTGGTTAGCTGCAAAGCACCTCTTGGGTACTTTGATTTCATTTGTTTCAGAACACAAATCAGGTATATTTAGCTAATCCTCTAAAATTCAGCTGTATTATCTTCTTTCATTAGGCTCTCTAAAATGCATTTTTACCGTTATATTTTAAAGAGGATTAATCTTTTCTAACATAAATGACAATAGTCTCTTTAGTTATGGTACATCTTAAGGTTTACACAGTTTAAACTATTTAAATGATTATTTATGTTGCCTAAATCATTCTATTAGAGCTGTTGAGAGAGTAAGACTGACATTAGGATTATTTTACTGCCTGATGTGTTGGATACAGATCTTCCCGAAGACCTGATTCTTTCTCGATTATTGTCCAACATCTCAAACAGTCCTTATCCTTTTCTTAAAAATTTGAGAACAACTAGTGACAAATGTAAAATAATAGGAAATTATTAAGTTGTCATAAAAATGTATTCAATGAAACCCCCCAGTATATGGACTGTCTGTATGTCACTGATATCTGCGAATGTTAGCGAGCCCTGTTCTGCCTTCTAAGAACCTGAGCATGAGCTTTCACTCGAGTGTATCTGAAACCCTTAGATTTCTTTCCTCCATGCTGTCATTCTGCTACAGACATTTATCTACTATTTTTTCTCATCTGATTTGAAATACATGGAACACTCTCACTTCCAGAAAAGACTATTACGGTGACTCTGCAGAAGCTACCCTCTTTTGTAAAACGCAATTGGAGTTGATGTGTGAAGCTCTCAGCAGAGGTGTCCTCTCTTTCACGTGTGCCCTGTTTACTCTGAATCACAGCTGCCACTCAGAGCGAACTACAGAGGCTTGGCACAGAAAACAGCAAGGAAACCAGTAAGCCGGTGTTGCCTGGGGCAAAATGAGGACATGCATGTTTTTCTTTGGATGGAGATTGTAAAGTCATTGCAAATGGCTTATGTATAATTCCTTGGATTTATTTAAAAAGTTGGTTTTAATAGGTGGGCATGGTTACAGCAAGAATGAGGAATCTAGTCACAGTTTAGCCACTGATTTTCTGCATGACCTCTTAATAGTCACATGCCAGGACTTTCAGAAAGGGCCTGGAATTTGGGGTGTCCCAGTTTAGAGTCCCACTCCTGATTTTTAATTTTTTTTTTTAATTTACTTTTTCTTTATTTAGGAGGAACATTTAAAGACACTGCCTATTTATTTTAGGTGGAAACACAAACTGATTCCTTTAAAACAAGTCGAGCACATCTTTGCCCAGGCTCTTGCTGTAAGAAGGTATTTTTAGAAATTCCCTTTTTGTTGTTTACTTATCCATATTATGGACGCAGCAATGCTAATCATGTAAAGCTTTTGCACGTCCTTTAAGGACATTCAGCGCTGCTTCAGCTGAAACTGCCATAAAGCTGTGAAAGCTAGAAATCAGGTGTTCCTGTCTTTTGAGACTGCAGTCAAGCATTTGTACATCAATTTGCATTTTGAACCCCTGCATGTTTCAAACTGGCTCACAGTGCGCTGAGAGTGGAGGCAGATATGGGAGGTATCTTAAGGACAGCTTCTCCGTGTGCCAGTTGTGTGCTCTTCAAATGAGATTGCCCATGAGTACCCGTTTGACTACACTTCGCTGGCAGGACCAGGGGAAAGGAAGAGCATCACAAACGCCTCATCTCACATGCAAGGGCTGGCCAGTGCTGAGCACCCGAAGACATGAACACAAAGGAGAGAAAGGAGTATGTAATTGTCACACTTGTGACTCTGCCAGCCTCACATTCCTGCTGGCTCTCCAAGGGAAATGATTCACTTCTGAACGTGCTAGAACAGCTGGGTCGGGGCAGTGTAACAGGAATTCCTGAGGGCATGCCACTTGAACCTCAGCAAATGGAAAACTTCAGGTTCGTTGACATCCTGGGGGCATCCTGATCTTTGTTAAAGAAACTTTGGTAGAAAGTTCAACCAAACAGGCAGTGACCATATTTTTAGTTTAAGCCACAGTAAAGAAAAGGAGAGCACTTTTCCAGGATCTTCATGTAGGATTATTTGTTGTAACCAGCTCACCTATGAATCATATAAATTCTTTCCCTGCAGTCTAAAAAGGGTGGCTTCAGTTTTTCACGATGGGTGTGTTAATTCCCATATTCAGAGAACCCTTAGTTGGAGGTGGGGATCAGCTATTTAGATGGAAAGGACTTAACTCGTAAGGGCCTGTGAAGGCAGCTATGCAACATGAAAGTGAAAACCCAAGACTGGGATTTAAGGTTTGAAGTAAAATTTAGAAAATGCTGAGGAAAGCAGGCTATTTGAGATCCCGGGGGGGACACGGCTGAGGAAGACAAAGGCACCCGAGAGCAAAAGCAGTGAGCACGAGTGGCCTGACAGATACGTAACTATCCGTGATAGGTGTTTTACACTTCCTTGTAATGTCTCCTACTACCTACCGTCAGAGAGATGCTCTGGCTCAGATTGACTGCCTGTCTGCAAGCCAGCTCTGGTGACTAGATAAGCAAATGTGCCCTGGCTCTGAGACTTTCTAGCAGTCTCCTCAGTAGGACTGATTTTGCGTAATTCAGATTCTGGTTTAATGTAATTCATGTGTGAATATGTTTGTGTGGGAATGTAAAATCAGACACAAATTACTGAGTTATCTTGGTCTCCACCATAGAAGAAGGTGCTTGAAAAGGCGAGAGGAAAAAGGAGCTATATTTACAGTATAGCATTGCATCATTATATAAAGTCATTAATTAGAAAGATTGAGATAGCTAACAATTTTTGAGAGTCTTTTCTTTTTAAAATGTGACAAGCAGAAAACAGAAAGGAAGTGATGTATGTTAATTGAATTAAAATGTGTCTTACAAAAGGCAGTAACAACCTATTTAAATGTTAAAGTAGCTCTTGATGTTTAAATATATGATCCTTATTAGACAGCTTTGATTAACGTTTAAGTAAAACTGAGTTTTGTATTAATGAAAGGTATGATAGTAGATGTTTATTTCACAGTTTGTTTGTGGTATATGAACCGTATGTTTTTATTTAATGTATAAAAATGACAGATAATATTTAAAGAAGTATTACGTAATTACCTCTCTTCTCGTAAACAGTGGCCTGAATGGTGTGGTTCACTAATTCAATATCTAACATGGTTTAATATAACTTCCAATTTGAGTGGAGATTTTTCCCCCTTCTTCCTTTGCTTCCCAGCCACATATTTTGTGGAGATTTAATACATAAACATGTATCTGCTATATATCTGTCAATGAAGGCAAGGTCAAGCAAGCATGATTTAGAAATAAAAGTAGTTTGTGGTTATTTGTAGGGTTATGTTTCACCCTATGGATTCATCCTTTACTTGTTTCCGAACAAAATTCATGTATGTTTATCTTTGCAATGGATAGCTTCACTGCATTTGAGGAGCAGACATATAGCTATATTCCTCATCATGGAATATTAGGAATGTTAGAGATATTTTCGATCCAAGCCTTGTAGGTGAAGGCAGATGTCTTGCATGTGAGCCTTTTTTCCCTGGGAAGTCAGCATAGAAATTGGAGGACAGGTATGATGCCCTTGTGGTGACCAAGTTAATTCTTGAATTTGCTTGATGCAACACTCCTTGTTACACAGAGTTTGTTACAGGCTCAGAATATCATGTTCAGGTAAGCACAAGAGGCTGTATCAAGGGGACTTCTGAGACAGGGGCAAAATGGCCACCAGTAGAGAATGATGTTCTCTACTTTTAGGGGACACGGCATGCCGGCTGCCTGCATTGTTGGCAAGTAAACATTTACAAGCTGTATAATGGTCTGACCAGTAAGGATTACATATGTATCTTAAGACAAACAGGACTTAACATCCAGCTGAAAAATGTCTTTATTTTCTTCTGTCCTTCCAGCATAACTGTGTTTATTCACACGCTCATTAAATTGGCTGTTGTCTGAATGAGAGCAAGATACGGATGCCCACTAAGGGCAATGAAGCCTTCACCCCCTTTTCCAGTAGGAAGCTGTGTGCTGTTCACTGCATGCTCTTGACTCCATACTGTTTCTTCATGGCTTCATGGAGATGTGGAGTCCCACCAGGACCAACTCTTAATGCCTGCTTAACAAGTGAGGAGTCTGGAGCTTGATGCCATCTCCCATCATGAACATGCTGTGTATCCCTTGGAAAGTCTTAGGTCACTGCAATGCATGCCGTGTATTCCTGTTAACTCCTTTAGTCAGTTGTCTCCCATAACCTGTCAGTCACGGCTAATGATGTAGCAGATGCCAGAGAAAATGGATGTCTGTCCTTAGAAGACCACCATTCATCGATCAAATCCACAGAAGTGTCTCTCCTCTGCATTTCACTCTGAGTTTATATTATACCAGGCTCAGGAAATCTAGTGTAGCTGGGTAAACATGAAAATAGCTTTTCCCTAAATTGTTGTAATTTCACATAGAAATTTAAAAATATAAATAAATTTGTCTTTTTTTCTTTTTTTAACGTTTGTGGAACAATTTCAAGTTTGAGGTAAAGCGGCAGGGGGGAAGGTCGGCTATGGATTTTTTTGTGTGTGTTTTAGTAGAAATAATTTGAGCCCAGAGAGATCAGTGGATCACATTACTCCATAAGCAACCAAAATGGCCAAGGAGTAAACTCTAGGACACCATTGTCAGAACAGTTGTTATTTCCCGATATGCTGCTAGGTGTGAGTGATAGGGGAGGCAGGTGTGTGTTGGTTGCATCTGGAGGACTTCTTCATAATGAAGGTGTCACAGTAGGTTGAGTACAATGAAATGACACGACACACTCCCTTACTCTTAATAAATAATCATTACTAACTGACTAGTTAATTCAAATGCCGATGCCATATTATGGGAGCTAAGATTGTTCAAACTAGTTATCATAAGTAGCAACAATTTATTTCCCATTATTTTTGCTAGTTTACATGCAGTGCACACATTTGTGTGATTACAGGTAGTTAAAAGTCAAATATTTAACAGGAGTGCCTTTACTGAGCAAATGTTTTGATATTTGATTTTTTAAGGCACCCTAAAATGGCTATTTCAGGGTTTTTTAAATTTAATTTTATTTTTTTCACTAGGAAAGATCACTGTTAGATCTTCTGTTTATTCTTACAGATTAGAAAATGATGCAAAGTTAAAATGAAGATGGTAAGCATTATGCTGCACTTGTTAAAATCTGCTGGACTATGATGTAAACAGAAATAATGAAATGTCTGCTTTAGGCTTTTGCATCTTTTTTTTCATCTTTTACAAGGAAATTAAATTGGCAGAGATTATTTATTGCATTTTTTAGCAGTCTTTAGAGAGTTTATAGAGAACAGTGATGTTATAGAAGTGCTGACTGAAAATAATACAGGGTTTCACTTGTCTACTAATTTGTATCTTTGGCCTTTCTAGTTCTTTTCCTTATAATTTGCACAGCATGGTAGGTTTTGAGACTTCAATTACAACACCAATTCTAGTAACAGCTTTTTCTCCTTGACTGGACATAACACTGGAAAAAGGGAATATATTTTTCCTTTAAGCTGAAGAAAATTAAGGTCCTTCTTTTGAGAAAGAAATTAAATATACACAATTTATGTTTATGATTGAGAAGAGACATAGCTCAGATCATTGCAATATTTAGGCATTTGCATGTATTAAGATTTAAATAGGCAAATATTTTGGTATTACATTAATAAAGGAGAAGGCACTCCCCTGGATTATCAGTCTAGTCTCAACCATGGAAGTCACAGCATGGTAGTAAACACATGCATGAAACACCTTCAGAGAAAACCGCTTTTTTATTCTCATCCTTGCCAACCCTTCCTTTTTTTTCTTTTTTAATATTGTCACTGTATTCCTAGAGAGCCCATGAAAGAAGTTAATAGAAATTATTCAAAGAAACCAGGCATAACCCTACCTTTTGCCTGGAAATTAAGAGGAAATCCAAACTAATTATCCCAAGAATAAAAACAAAGCACTATTATTTAGCTTAGTTTGTTCCTTTTCTGGTGGATGGTGGAAATTGAAGATCTCAGTTGGGTACAACATGGCCCCTTTGCACTAAAGAGAGTCATTGATCTGTCATTTTATGAATACCAAGCAGGCCCTTTTAACACCCTTACTGGCCAACATGTTAACATGCATCTCTGTGTTGTCCAGTGAACACACACAAAATAAATAGGATGTGGCTGCCAACAGCAGTAAGTCATGGGCTGTCTTCATCATATCAGCTATAGGCTCCTGGCTCCTGGAACAGTGGTTGTTCCAAAGGTGGTTATTTGCAGTAGAGATAAGGGTCGCAAAATCTGAGGCTGTGATGACTATTGACTGTGCAGCTACCCATCACAAGTCGTTACTGAACGGCAGGGGAACGTCAGATTCTCATGTGCATACATTGTTAGTTCAGCATCAATTTAGACTTAGGACAGTTACGACGGGCTTTCTTGTAGTAAGTCCTTGCATATGCTGGGCTAAGGATAAAAATTATAGTCCCTGTTTATGGAGCACAGGTGAAAATTCAAGCTTCCATGAACATTTTTGGCAAGAATAGGCTGAGATAGGGGCTGTCCATCTATATGTACGCAAAAGAATGTGAATGATGAAATGATGGATCTAGTAGGAAGAGGTTCTGCTCCTGAGTTAAAACTGAACTGTGTTCAGTTTTGGGCGCCACAGCCTAGGAGGGACATTGAGGTGCTGGAGCGTGTCCAGAGAAGGGCAACGAAGCTGGTGAGGGGTCTGGAGAACATGTCTTATGAGGAGTGGCTGAAGGAACCAGGATTGTTTAGTTTGGAGAAGAGAAGGCTGAGGGGAGACCTCATTGCTCTCTACAACTACCTGAAAGGAGGTTGTAGTGAGATGTGAGCTGGTCTCTTCTCCCAAGTAACTAGCGATAGGACAAGAGGAAACGGGTTCAAGTTGCACCAGGGGAGGTTTAGGCTGGACATCATTAGGAAAAAACTTTTCACTGAAAGAGTGATCAAACATTGCAACAGGCTGCCCTAGATGTGTTTAAAAGTCGCGTAGCTGTGGTGCTTAGAGACATGGTTTAGTGGCAGACCTGGTAGAGTAGGGTCAATGGTTGGACTGGATGATCTTAAAGGTCTTTTCCAACCTAAACGATTCTATGATTCTATGATTTGAACAGTTTAAAAATGCAGTGGAATTGCCTCCAGCATATATTTACCTCTGTTCTTTCTCTACCTCTGTTTGCAAAGCCCTAAATTAGTTGTACTTTACTTCACTGCTTACACAAGACAGTCACTTGTTGCATTCGAGTCAAAATAATCTCAAAATAGTCTTGAAGGCAGAGCACACCATAGCGGTGTTCAGCAAATGCTGCCATTTATTTTTGCCATCTTAATGCAAAGACTGAACTTCACCCAACCTGTGAGACTGGCCTTACTCTCTTTGCTTGGTTAAAGCCAGTACTGCTTTACTGTGCTGTTAGGGAATAAAACAGTCAAGACTTCCAGAGACTGATGTTCTGGCAGCCGTTGGCAATGCCCAGCAAAATCGCTGGTGTTCCTGGAAAGCCATGCATAATGCTGCTCACTGGAGAGTGCCATCTACTGGCACTTTTTCCTCCCAATTATACCAATATGAGTGCCCTGCAAGAAAGATGAAAGCTCATGGCGATTCTTAATTCTCACATTTCTAAACATGTTTACAACAAGCCTGTCAGACCCGATTGTTCCTAGTTAGTGCATTATTATTTTTTTTTCATCTCTTCTTTAGACCTTTTGACCTATCTCTTCTGCAGGAAATTTTATAATCAACTTCCTAATATGCATGACAAATCCATTATTAAATAGGCAATTATCAAATTACAAATTATAAAATGATCATATTATGTTCAATTAGTGGTTTCTAATGGAAATAAAAGCTACAACATAAAGCCAACGAAGGTCAGTTAACATACTGAGTATGACAATTAAAACCATAATCAGTCAGCAACTTGTTATCATTCGCAGTTTGCAGTTCCATTGTGATGAGCCCTACACATCTATGCAATATTCTGGATTCCTTTTTTGCACCAAATAGGCCACTAGAATATTCCATACACCCCCTGGCATTTTGCAGAGCAGTTTCTGCTGTCAGTTTAATTGTGTTTTTTACAAAACATTCAATGTTTTATGGAATCTGGAAGACTTCTTTGGCCTATGACATTTCAGTTCAGAGTATGTGCTTGCTTCACAACAGAGTAGTCATCCAGTTTTTCCTATACTTGGGACTGAGTGCACCCTCAGCAAATTTGCAGATGACACCAAGCTGAGTGGTGCAGTTGATAAGCATGAGGGAAGGGATGCCATACAGTGGGACCTGGACAGCCTTGAGAAGAGGGCCAATATGAACCTCATGAGGTTCAACAAGGCCAAGTGTAAGGTCCTGCAACTGGGTCAGGACAATGCCCACTATCAGTACAGCCCGGGCACTGAGGATCGGATGGATGCTCTCAATGGATTGAAAGCAGCCCTGCAGAGAAGGCCTTGGGGATACTGGTGGATGAAAAATTTGACACGACCCAACAGTGTGCATTCACAGCCCAGAAAGCGCATTGTATCCTGGGCTGCATCAAAATAAGTATGGCCAGCAGGTTGAGGGAGGTGATTCTTCCCCTCTCCTCTACTCTCATAAGACCCCACCTAGAGTACTGCATCCAGCTCCGCAGTCCCCAGCACAAGACAGACATGGACCTGTTGGAGCAGGTTCAGAGGAGGGCCACAAAAATGATCAGAGTGATGGAACACCTCTCCTATGAAGAAAGGCTGAGAGAGTTGAAGTTGTTCAGCCTGGAGAAGAGAAGGCGCCAGGGAGATCTTGTTGCAGTCTTTCAATGTATGAAGGGGGCTTACAAGAGAGACTTTTTACCAGGGCCTGTAGTGATAGGACAAGGGGCAATGGTTTTAAATAAAAGACAGTAGATTTAGACTGGACATAAGGAAGAAATTTTTTTACAATGAGGATGGTGAAACACTGGCACAGGTTGCCCAGAGAGGTGGTAGATGCCCCATCCCTGGAAACATTCAAGGTCAGGTTGGACGAGGCTTTGAGCAACCTGATCTAGTTGAAAATGTCCCTGCTCACGGCAGGGTGTATGGACTAGATGATCTTCAAAGGTCTTTTCCAACACAAACCATTCTGTGTTTCTATGATTCTATACTTTTCACATGTGTTTGTACCTATCACTGAGGAGTATGTATCATTTTGGCATCAAGGTAGCTTGAATCAAAAGCATTCTGGGACTGCTGTACAGCAATAAAGATTACCTTCAAGATATAAAACCTTTTTATTTCCATGAAGATTGAATGCTAGTGTAGTAAGGAATACAGCTAAAGAATTAAAAGTTTAAAGGATACATAAGGTAATCATGCCAACATTATAAAGAAATGCATTATTACTGATATTAGAAAAAACATTGATTATGCTAAAAAAAAATATTATTTTTTTCAAAACTTGTAAAGTCTTTCTCAGCTTTGTGTTGCTCTGGGTTTGCATGCCAACAACATGATTAAGATATTCTTCCAGATGTAATGAGGTGGAATATTTTTCTTTTACTGTGTAGGCAGCCTCAAATACTTTTAAGTTCAATGAACTTCGAATATTTCATGCTGTTGCATAAGAGCATGCCAACCTGTTACATATATGTTTCATATGTAAGCTTGATGTGGCTTACAAAAGACACACGCAAACCCTGTATTTTGACATTGACAGTCAATCCTTGATCCTAAAAGTGCAGCACATATCCATTTGCACAACACAGGGAGATGCTTGTGCGACTGTGCTATCAGTGCCTCTGGGATGATCACAAAGGGTAACTCACTGAGACAGTGAATTAATGACATAGGAACAAAGGTTATGTTTGAACCTGAGATCTAAAAGTAATGTAGATTGTGTCTAAAAAAGTATACACAGAAAATAATCGCTTCAGCTCACTGCATTTTACAGTAGATACTTCTTGGGTTTTAGTTAAGTATATATGATTCTTTGCATCACAAAGATATTTTCCATCCTTGAGGATATTTAGGATAGTTTGATCTAAGACAAGCAGAGTGGATTATGGTGGTCTACAATCTTGCTGCAAAAAGAACAAAGATAAGTTGCAAGCTGCTATTACTTGCTCTACCTGAGGAGAGACTGGCTTAATGAAAAATGTGCTTTGATTGGGAAAAAGCATAAAAACACAAGCATGGAATAAATGTATAGGTTACTAATAGTTGGGTTCTTTGTAGAGCTCTGTTAACAACTTTCAATAGTGGCCACACTGCACATGTAGTCTTTAGTGTTTGGGATGAACTTGTGTGAAAAGGCTTCACTTTCTTTTAGACAGTGCAAATCGCACTGATCAACTCTTTCTCACCTCTAAAGATGCTTGCAGTTGAAGGTTTACAGAATTCCATGAAGCCTGGTTGGGTTTTTTTTGTTGTTGAACCACTAGGTTACACGTGCAAAGGTACAGCCAGCTGTTTCCCAGTGGCAGGCAGAAATGAAGATGGCCCTACGAGTGACACTGCAGAGGCACCCGCAGCAGCGTGCTTATGAGTCATGAACTTGGAGGGCTGGAAGCTTCGCCTGCATTCAGTGTTGCCTGCTGTGCTGTGCTGAAGCCTTACGGGTGTCTTATTGATTTGCTAGCCCCAGGATGGCACAGTTGACCAGAGATGACTTCACTCACTTTTACTCTGGGGGAGGATTAGAGCAGTGCCATTTGCTCTGGGGCCTTTCTGTGGCTGCAGGGCTGGTGTGCTCCACCTGCCCCATCTGGCCATTCAGAGGTCCTGTCAAGTGTACCTGCACCCTACATGTGATGTGAAGTGCGAACATACATGCTTTTTATGAACAGGGATCTTGATGGAGCCTTTATAGAGCTGTCCTTTAAGCAAGAGGTGAAGCAGTGAGAGGATCTGTGCTGTAGCACACTGCGACTGTAGCCCCCTTCTATTTTGGAAAAAAGCCTGAGAAAAAGAAAGCTAGTGATCAATTATCTGTCAGCAGGTCTTTGTGAGGGTTCGTTGGGGGACAATATTCTGGGTGCAAGTGCGTTTGGGCAACCACATTATTTTGGCCTAAATTTGTCCCTGTGGTTTCAGGCAGAATTTATATTGTTCACTTTGAAATTGCTGTGTGCTGCTGCTGATGTGCACAGCTGAACAGCTGCTCCCTCTCAAGACAAAGGAGGCTGCACTTCAGGACGTGTTGAAGTGATTTCTGATTGTAAAGCATTTTGGGGTCCTTCAGACTAAAAAGCATTTTTACCACTTCTGCAGCTACTGGTGTAAAGGAAACAGACAAAAAGTTCCCTCGAGCTGGTACAGACGAAACTTGACTTGAAATAGAAATTCAGTAGTTCTGAAGAGTTTTCATTCTTCTTTGGTTTAATCTGTAGGCTGTAATGGCTGGGGTTTATACAAAATTCTCTTTAGGGCATGCTCTTAGTGTAATTAGTGACAAAACCTGACTTTAATGAATGAGTAGGATAAGGCTTTAGGGATGGTCATGCAGCAAAACTTCTCAGCCTAATGAATTGATTTCCATTGAATTGGCTATAAATATAATATCATTAATAATGAATTGGTTCATTGTAAGGATACCAGTAGACACTAGAAATGAGCAGATGTTACTTTTTTTGCCTCAGAGGCAAGTATGAAGGGTTGTTTCCCCAGTAAGTTCTTAAATGATGTTGGCAGAATTTGTAATGAGTAACGTAGCAGTGTCGTGGACAGAGACAAGGAGTGATTTATAGCCATGATGCCTCCGGGTTCAGTTAAAGCAAAGGTCCTGCAAATACAGCACCTGGTCATTCGTCCCACAGAGGAAACAGCTGAAGGGTCCTAAAATATTCTTGCAGGCACCGCCTCTTTAATCTTCCTGAAAATTACCCCTGCATAGATAAGGGGTAGTTAAATGATGAAAAGGTCACCAAAAGCATATGCAATACTAAAAAAGCCCAACGACCAACAGTAATTCTTTGATGAGGATGGTGGAGCTGGCCCCAAGCAGATTAATTTCAACACTTCCATTGCTCTGAAGACTCCACTGCTCCACACTGAGAAAGAGATTTCTAAAATGCTACACTGCCACCAGTGGCGTTCCCTTTTGGGAATTGAACATCCATAATGCAGTGCCCATTCTTTAGAGGCTGTGATTTTTCATTCCTCATTTTTCCTATTTTATAAACTAGGTTCTTTCTAATCACATTCAAAAGTCTGTAGGACATGTCTCCATTTGCATCCAGACTTCTAATTAAGAAGAGGAGAGACCCCAAAACAATTGGATGGGAAAAATCAAAATTACCATTTTGAGTCTCATAAATATTCTGTGAGCAGCAGCCAAACCCTATTCATTGTGGACTCTCTTCCAAATGAGCTATGTTTGAAAAGCTCAAACCTCGGGAAGTTCAGAGGGCTGGAGCTTTCCATTCCTAACATGGATATGACAGAAACTTTGTTTTACTTTTGCATAGCTGAAGCAATGCTCTAGTTACCAATGAGGAAGGATTTATGCAAGTTGCTCTTATGAACTTTGTTTTCCGGATTAGCTGCAAACCAAAGTTACTTTACATATGTGCTAACATATAGGTGTTTGCATAGAAACTTATTTTTACAGGAATCAGCAGCTAGTGCTGTGCTGTCGCACCATAATACACCCATTGCCACAGCAGTCCAGTAATGTTCTGTTGCTTTCTTCATTAGAAGTCTCAAAACAAATGCCCTTAGAATTGCATATTCATATTCCTGCTAATAAAAATCCACAGTTTCAAGCTGAAATACTTGGTTTTTATGTGAAAAAGACCGATTCTCTGAACTGCAGAAAAATTCACAACCCCAGTGAATTCCACAGAATACAGTAAATGACTAACATTCATGAAATCAGGCCACTCTCATTCAGACGTTTGAAAAATAACCTAAGTATCTAATATCTAAGCATGCTTGTTCCAAAATGCTGGTCATTAAAATGTGTCTCTTTGTAGGCATTTTAGAGAAAAAAATGGGTTTGATTTTTCAAACACAGCTTCCAGTTGAATGTATCTAAGCTGACCCTGCAGTTCTGCCCCAGAAAGAAAACACACAAAGATTTAGCATAGGTGAAAAAATATACCTTTAAATATGGAAGTCCAATTAAATTCCCTGGGTTCCAGTCACTATTAGCAACTGAGAAGAATAAGGAAGAAAAATAGGTTGATTTTCTTGTATTTATTTAGATTTAAGGAAGAAAAAAAGAGATATCCATCCAAGGGTCTATGTTTCTACTATCATTAACCACACAATAAATACATTTTCACAACTTTAAATAATCACAGGAAGTAAGCCAAGCAGCCAGCTACCTACAGGTAGTCCTGGGGGACAGATGAAGAAGTAAAATAAGTACCTGTGAATGCCCTGGAAAACAGTACATCTCCACTTTTCAGTAGCATAGCACTCCCGCTTCTACCCAACATGAAGGGCAAAATGCTCAGCCAATCTTACAAACTCATTATGGTACAAGATTGAAAATTCCCTGCCCTGATTATTTTATTAAGTGTTCTTCTGTTATGTTGTTAAGTGGCCAGCGTTATTTTGAGTGGCAAAGAGAACTTTCTGCCTTGGAAGGAAAAAGAGAGCCTGGCTGACTGTGCTAACGGCGTCTGACCGAAGGTGAGGGACATGCGGACTAACTCAGCGGGTTGCTGTGGAAGTAAGCCAGCATGCAGAAGCAAAGAGCTTTAGTAGATGTCTGCTTCAAGACCCAAGAAGAAGACGTGTGCAAGTAATGGGCTGTATTTGTTACGCACTTTTTGCATATGTGGGTAGATTTTCAGGTATTATATCGTGTACTGAATGTATTCATAGTACCATATATAACAATGCAAATGAAATATTTACCTTACCAAAACACGCTAATGACCCAAGGGTACAATATCACATATCTAGAACTAATTAGCACTGAATGCGGCAGCAGGAAGATACAAATGCCATGCACAGTCAGCTACACAACACTACACTGTAGGGGAAAATTACCTGACCACAAAGGGTGATCAGTAAATGTCCAAAGCACCAAGACTGATAACATTTTGTGCAGCTACAAAATATGTCCTCTAATTCTTCAGGTGTTTTGGTACTGAGTTTGGCACACTGAGGTATTTCGTGTCAGGGAAAAGCACCCTCAGTCTTCTGTGCAACAAACCCAGAAATGTAAAGATTTTCTTTTTCTTTCTGGTCACAATATTTTGAAGTTGAAAATATTTACAAATAAACCTCTTAGTTTGGAAAGGAAATAGATGCAGCTATGAAATAATTATTACATCTATAGAAAGAATTCTGAGCCTTATGAAGGAATTCTTCAAAGACTATATTAACAAAAGAGAAAAAGGTCTTTTCATATACTTCTCTCTGCTTTTGTAAGTTTTATGAGAAACTGATAGGGTTTCATTATGGGAAGCAGTTTTTGGATGTTAATTCTCTGCTCATCTGTCTCCCCAAGCCCCTCAGACATTAATTAAACTTTTATAGCCATTCAAACTAACATCTAAACATTCCAGCTCGGAGCAGCTTAAGTACAGCCTCAGGCTATATCTGGCCCAAATCCACCAGAATGGCTGTATGCCTAATCCTCTGTTCCAGCTATTGACTGTTCTTGACCCCTTTTTCTTTTACTTTTATCATCTATTATCTTAAGGGGGCTTATTCTGCCCTAGTACAATTTTGTTCACTGGCATAACAAATTCTTACTTTTTCTGTACCCCATGTTCCTGTGGCCAGCTAGTATTCTTCCCAGTAACACTTTCAGAGACTTGATATATCTTGACAGTTTGACTTTATCGAAGTTACACAACGAGCGATGGTAGCTATTTGAGCTTGCGCTTCCAGATGGCCTGGGATCAATAGATGGGATGTGACTCACAGCTAACTAGATATTTGGCCTTTGAAGCGCGATGTTGCAGCTCCTTAGAAAGTGTTCCAAGCCTTATTGTTTTGAAGGGAATGGCATGCCGATATTTGGTGAGGAAGGGATGCAAACCATCAAAGCTGAAGAACGTTTGGGCCGAGGTTTGCTGTTTGAGTCTTAAGTTTGTCACTATCTCCCACTACATTTTATACTTTCAGTGTCTAGACATGGTATGACTTATACAGATGTCTCAGCTCCATTAGCATCAGTAGAGTTTTACAGAGTGACTTGGTGACTTTTGGGTTAGACAAACAGTTATTCAGATACCGTTGACCATGGGAACTGCATCTCCATTGCATATATTTGGACCTTAGACAAGCCACATGTACCTGGGGACACCTATATTGCAGACAGGTAAAATTAGGTCAGCTCTTTTGTATGAAGGTATAAAAATCTACCTACACACGACAGTTGCATGAAAAATATTCTTGAATGGAGAATCAAGAAAATATTTTCCAGTGCATGGAGGATCCCTCAACTATTTGGGGAATGTTTTCTAGACATATGGTTAGCCCTCATTTTTTTGCCAGTTGAACATTATGGAGTTTTTCAGATTTAGTAACTCATTCACCAAAATATATAGCAACAAAATAATACTGCTCTCTGGGAAAAAGCCCAGTTTTATTAGTAAGTAATTCAGGTTTGTGATAGAAAGCATACCACTTCATGGGAAAAGAAGGCGCTGTCTCTGGCCACTGGTGGACTCCAACAGGAATAGCGAGAGGGCTGCGATACCCTTAGGAGTCATTAGTCCGAGAGCATTTAGGGTTTTAGGAAGTATTAACGAAAGGATTTTTCCATGCACATTGCTTTATTTTTGTCCCATTTTCTAAATCCTGTTTTTCTCTGTGGCAGAAATGTCCATTGTTTAGATGTTCCTCTTTAAAAAAAATTTAAAAAAATCTCTGTTTTCCTTACTTGTCAAAGTGTTTCTTAAACTGTACGGTAATAGACGACAGTATCCACAATGCTAGATTTCTGAGGAGGACATAAGCTCTTAGTAATATTTAGCAGTTAGTGTTGGCAGCGGGACTTCAGGCAGCTGTACTACAAGGTCTGGCATCCCCAAATGCCAGGATGAGTCCGGGCCAGTGAGAGGGAAGCCAAAGGAAGAACAAGTCCCTGAGCCTGAAGGTCCACCTGCCTTAGCTTCGACAGGAGGACAAGTAAGAACTCACCCAGCATTGTAACAATTATGTTTAAAGAAATGTTAATGATTGTAATGTTAAATCAAATTAAACAAAGTCTTAGGTATTCAGGTATTTCTCCTAAACATTGCAATGGAGAATTAAGAGTACTGACTGCAAATTTGAAACCTGAATTCAAATGGCTCAGTTTTTCTCAGCCATTTTAAAACAGTTAAAATGCCAACCAGCAGTTAACAAATACTCAGTACTCCGTACTACAGGAGTGAAACTTTTCTATATTTAACAATAGTAATTATGATTGCTCTTCCGGTGTGTAACTATGCAATCATTACACTTCATTAATCACATTCAATAAAGAGGTAGTGCTGTTTACTAGTACAGGCTGGGAAACCTTAACAGCTCCACTCTTCAGAGATTATTCGTATCCCCAAAAGCATTATTTCCCTTTTTATTCCAGGCTCTTGCCAAAGCAGAAAACTTCAGGTTTAATGTTTTGTAGTTACATTACCAATTACTAGAGGTGTCAAGCAAATTCTCCAGTATTTTTAGTACCCAATATTGCAAACTGTTTATACATAAAGCTAATAGTTATGATTATGTTTATTGCTCATTCTACATTCAGCAAAACTTACAGAAATGAGGAGAGAATGACTTCGTGTGAAACCTACTGGCCAAAAGCTACAGGCAGATCTATTTAAAAAGCTTGTTACTGAATACTATTTTCTAATCAAGAACAGGACATTAAATTTGCACAGTAAACCTACTGAAGCATAAAGAACTGATTATTTGGATCAGTCTTCTGTTTAGAAGAGGAGGGAAGTCAAACGGTGTGTATCTACAAAATACAATTTTTATGAGGGTTGAGCATTAATCCTGGATCCTGTCACTTTGCAGTTTTGATATATTAAAAAAGCTGTTAGATAAGTCTGGCAGTTGCCAAAGCAAATTAATTAAGAAAGAAAACTATAATATTTCACTTGTTTCTGGTAAAATAGCATAAAGCTATAAAGGGAACACCAAAAGAATTTCCCTTCCCCCCTAATCCTCATTCATTTTTCTGAAGATTAATGATGAAAGGACTAACAGAGCCTCATTAGGTGCCAAAAGAAATGGCATATATGTTAACATCCCTCTAGGAGCTGTGGCTATGAATTCAGGAAATGAATTTATAGTTCATTCTAATATGGTTAAGACTTCTTAGTGTTTCTTCCTGGATGTTACGAGGCAGGCTCTAAATATCAGAACTTGCAAAAACTATACAATAAATAAGATCAAGCTGTTCCTTGCACCAGAGAACTAGTATAGAAGCTGGTTTTTTTCTCTGCTTTCTTCTGTCATCTTCATCTTGCTTAAAATACACAGTAAGAGCTCTGCCAATTGGGATGTAAAATGCTTTCTTGATTGTAGCATATAATTAAAACTTCCCTTTCTGCTTTTTTCCCACATCAGTTTATAAAGGATCTACTTGAATTTGAGGCAAAAAAAGACATCTGGCTTCATGGCTTTGTGTGGGCTGAAGCTAGTTATATTCCTTTTTTTAATATATATTTGTACTGAGTCAAGCCTAAAATAATGAACACTCCTGACCCACTAGAATATATTCATTCATGCTGAGAGGTGAAATAAATTCTGCCATGATCACTGAAGACATGCCAGAACCATTATTGCACATTGCACTACTTTGGCCCGTTACCGAAAAGATTATAGTGCTACAAAAAAAACAGCTCTTCGATATGAAAAAATCAACAACCCTAAACCCTTTTCTTCCAGGTCCTGCTTGTAGCTTTAATTAAAAAAAAAAAAAAACCAACAGGTTAAAACTACTGCTACTATTACTACTGCTACAGCATGTTGTATGAGAGAGACAGTTTGTAATAAAACCCTGCCTGTTTTTCTAGAGCATGCCAGAACTACAAATTTTAAAGTGCTGAAAACATTTTTGCTGGGTCAACATCATCGCAGCCATGTATTTATACATTGTCCTTGGTAAGAGTCACAAGGGTGCTTTACGATGAAGCTCATTAAAAATGATCAATATTTAAGAACTGTTAAAAGGAGCAACAAATGTATTTCTTCGATGTAGTTTTAAATGCTGGATGAGACCGGGCAGTTTTAAAACAGTGGTGAAAAAGTTTAAAAATCAAATGGTGTAATTAGAAAAATGCATGAGTTCTTAATGTCTTAAGGTCACAAGGAGGGCAAACAAAGCAGCTATCTGACTCTGGTGGCAAAAGAAAGCCATAAAACGTGGATGGTGAGAGCTGACGAGGTAAACTGGAACATAGCTGTCCTTGCAGTGCACTGTGGGCGATGGGGATGGAGGGGAGTCCCTTGCCTGCCATCACGCTACACCAGTAATGGAGCAGCTCCTTGTGCTCAGTGGTCATGCAGCGCGTGGAGTATTTGAGAGGGATCTGTCTTATTCAAAATCCACTTCCCAGAGTAAAATAAAAGGAAATGAGAAGGTTTTACAGTCTGTTTCAAAGACTGTTGTGCTTTAAGTCTGTCAAGCCTTGGTGAGCATCGGTCTGGACTGGGTGAATTTCATTGCTTAGCAAAAGCTGGATGTTTTGCCAAGCGTTAAACCGGACCTTTCAACAGCCTTTCTAAACTGTTGGGATTGGGATTACAGTCTCCCAAAATTTCAAGGCTGGCTCCTCCACCTCGACTGTGCTGTACCCACCTCCTCCGCCACTTCCGTGGCATGGCAGCAGCTAATTCCGTGCAGGAGCTGTTGGGCTTGAGACACCTGTGGGATTCACTCGCCAGTACCTTGTAGCTGTGAGAACAGGCTTTGAGCTGCTTTTGAAAGAGAAAGAGGAGACAGGGCTGTTGGGCAGCATCTCATATGGCTGTTGAGGAGGGAAGTACATGTCAAACCCCGAACGAGCTCTGAAAAGGGCCAGGATGGGCCTGTTGAGTGCTCCTGCGCACAGCAGCTGGCTGTGGTCCCCGAGGGACCATCCACCTCAGAGCAAGCCCAGGAGCATCCCTGATATCCCACTGGTGCCGGAACTGTGGCAGGGGAGAGGTTTAGGAACTGACTGTAACCAACCCATCCACACTCCGGTAGCTCCCTTTGCCCTGGGGGAAACCACTTTTTTTAGAGAAAGGTGACATTTATGTTCCTTTACCAAGCTTTTACTCTTATATAGGGCAGTTGGTAACAACAGCGTTACCAATTGCTAAATAAGCACATGCAAACCAGCTGGATTAATACTCTCTTAAACTGGAGCACTTGCAACAGCTGCAAAGTGTTGCCAGGCAGCTGCAGGGTCCTGGGCCACGCAAGGACATCGATCTCTAATGAGCAAAGTGGTTTCACTTCTACCCTGTGATTCCTAAATGTGTTTTGTTCACTGGCAATGCTACACAGCAACCCAGCTATGGCAGGAGCTTTGCCCCCTTCGGTGGCAGAGCTCCTCCAGCCTGGTGACATGCAGAGCTCAAGATGCATCTGCAACTCCAGCCCCACAGGAACAGGCATTCCTTACTGTCGCAAAATGAAACTACTGTTAAAAGAAAAATGACTGTTTGCCATGTGGAGAGGTGGGGAATAAAGGATGAAGAGACGAAAAAAAAGGATGACTTTCTTCCCAAGCAGTCAGGTAAAATAAATGACAGCAGATGCATCTCCTTAGAGTAGCACCACTCGGAAATGACTGCAGCTAGACTTCCCTGCTGTGGCATGCCATGCTGTGCCGTGCCGTGTTGTGCCGTGCCATGCCATGCCATGTCATTCCATTCCTCCATCGGCCAAACACCAAGCAGGCTGCAGCGCGTATTTCTGGGCCACATGGCCAGATTTCCCTTGCACAGGGAGGGGACAGCGCTTGGGACTTTCCAAGATGTGGAGTCAGGAGGTGGCCAGAGCATTTTGTACGCAAAGCATGAAAGTCTCCCCGGCTGGGAGCACAAATATAGCAAATTAACGCCAACGAACTACATGCAGACATCTTAAAAATATCTGGGACTGAGGTAACAACAAACACACCAGTCTTTATTTCAAACCAGTGCGATGAGGAAAGCAATATAAGCTATACTGAATGGTTGTAATTTTAAGCACCTCCTGAATTTTTTAGAACTCCTCTGGCTCCTGTCTTGAAGGATATGTTAAGCGGAGAGCTTTCCTGAGCTCTTTATAGATTGCCACATACAGTAAACCTTTAAATAACCGAGTGTCTCAAGCACATGGAATCACAATATTTTGCAGAGGCTTGGGCCTTTACCAAATTTATTCCTCTGTCGGGGCGGGGGGGGACACACAACAATTTATAAGAGCTAACACACTTTAAAAAAAGATTTGAAGCGACAGCTTTTTGCATGCCCATTATCCAACAGGTCTGACTGCTCTCTCCTGCAGTGAGCCTGACAGACTGCGTGCGGCAGGGAGGAGAACGCGAAGGGAAAGCCTGTGAGAGCATTATTTCCAGTTCCACTCTACGTATACATACCTGGCTTTCCCCTGCAAACAAGGGATGATTTCTTTTTAATCTATCACTACATTTTCAAAGGGTTTCTTTTCTACTTGAAATGTGACTGCGAAAAAATGTCGAGTTTTGCTCAACAAATTCCCTCCCTGTATGGATCCAGTCACATCTGCTAACCACAGTGATGAAGCATTAGCTAGTTCTCAGCTGAAATGTTCTGGCCTTGATCCAAAGTATTTTGGTTTTCAGCCTAAACCAAATAATGTTCAGTTCTAGTATGTAGGTTTTAAATAAAAAGAAGACAAACACCATCACCACCCCTTTTTTTTTGTAACGAAAGCAAACACTTTTGACCCTCCATTTTTGTTCAGTAACAAATACGATTTTTTTGTCAGAAGGTGGTTTCTGTAGACAATTTTACCAAGCTTATCACGTATCAGCTCCACTTCCAGCCAGCGAAGCAGTTCAAGCTATTAAAGCTATTAAAAGGAAATTTTTTTTGGCTGTTGTGAATTTTGGCGTTAGTTACTACTGCATGTAAGTAGTCTTTAGCTGACTAGCATGAAGGATGGGAAGAAGTGTTAGAGGCTGAGAGGGAGAGTTGGCACATATCACAAGGAAGAGCTCTGGTAGGGGATTGCCATCTTGGGCACCAGGATGATCTTGTGAGGAGGCAGCATTTGTATCATAGAAGCTGTTGCACGGCTTGTTACTTACCTAGAAGGTATTAAGGCCTGGAAGGAATGGAAAAAGTGATGTCCAACAGCTAGTGCCTGTTTATTGCCTACCTGTCTGGCTGCCTGCCTTTTAGGGTGTTACTGGCAATAGTCAATTGTCTTTGCACATTCATCCCGTCTTGGGTAGCAAGGTTTTCCTGTAGGAATGGTAAGAAGTCTTGAATGTTTTCCATAAAATTCACAATTTCTACCTTGGCATTTCAGTACGCCTAAGAAGATTTTTGTCATCAACTCTGATGAGCATAAGTTGGAGTGTTAACGTGTCCCTTGGACACAGACACATTTCCTCCCAATCGCCACACTACTTGAGGAGTGTGAAGCAAGCAGGAGAGTTCCTCACACAAAAACAGATCTTGGCACTGATGCTTAGAGGAAGCTTTATCTCTATTCACAAGACCTCTTAACAACCTGCAGATTTGAAGAAGAGGAACAGAGGACATATAGCATCTTTTGTAGAGAAAGAAATACCATCCTACTCTGTGGAAGAATGATCTCATGAACACCAGCCAACATAGCATGTTCTGCTTCCAGTCCATATCTTATCAGTTTGGCAGATTGCAGATTGCCTGCAGACATCCTGTCTGGACACGCCAGGGAACATGGTAATCGTCTTATTGCATTCAAGCATGCAGCATCCTGAAGTATGTTGCTCTGACCGTGCTGGAGGTCGGGCTTAGAGGCTTGCTGGCTGAACAGCAGGTAAGCTGAACAGCCCTGCGACTGCCATATATGCACAGTATGGATGCATCCATTCTTGCAAATGAGGAGATCCTGCATTCTCACCCCGAATCTTGGGAGGCCTAGCAGGTATATCTGCTACTTATGGAAGACAGAGAAGTAAAACTCAGATATAATGACACCAAAAATACAGAGATGATACCAGCCAGAGAAAATTGATGTTAATAAGAAATAAGGAATACAGAAAAACAAAGTGCTGGCTTGCAAGGGGGGGAGCTATGGTTGTGCAAAGAACATAGGTAGGGTATGTACAAGTTAATTTAGGGATATACTGTATCGGACCCTAATTTTCTGCCACAGCAGTTCTGCACAAGCAGCAGTTCAAGGAGGAGAAGAGCTCAGACACACTCTTTTTCAGCCACTGCCATGACAATGGCTCCTGGCATTAGCACCCTGCCTGAGGGAGAAACCTGGATCATGACAGTGCAGGGGAGATACAGAGCTGGCTTTTGGGTACACTTCCTTTCTGAATCTTCTTTGGAAAGCTAAGGAGAGGTAGATTGGAATATCTGAAAAAATGTTTCTAATACAGTTTAACAATATGAAGTTTTAAGATTGCTGGCGATGTGGACATAAAGTTTTATAAGCAACTGTCTGACAGTTTTTAAGCAATTCCGTGTCGTTGGAATAATACACTAGTACACTAGTAATTTACATAGTTTGCTCTAGCAAATAAGGCTTAAGAAAGGATTCCACAGAATGATTTGTAAAATTGTCATTACGAAACTTAAGAACATTTTCATTTTTCCACCTAACATTAATTTCACACCATAAAAGTAGTTTATGTTCCTCTGATGTGTTTTGCATACTAGAGGCACCATATTGCATGTGGATACTTTCTTAAAAATATGAATGTAGCTCTACGTTCTGAAGTATTCTCAGCTCTGGGATTCAAGCTTCTGCCAAATTTCTAGCCATCTAGCAGTTCTCGTTAGTTGCCTTTACAACCAAATGGGACCATAAATTCGTCATTGGCATCAGCAGGGGCATGGTCAGTCAGACCTTGGATTAATGTAGAACAGAATGCTTTTTTGAAAACTGATGTGGACTGACTTTGATTTGACTTTGGATCAGGCCTCTGTGGAAAAATATATTCAGCAAGTGAAAGAAAATCAACATTATAGTAAAGTCATTTGCTCACCAGCTGTTAAAAATAAATAGCTATACAAATGATGTCCCATAAACTAAGACTACTGTTATGCATAAGAATGTGTCTCTTTCTTTGACGATTGCTCTTTGTTTTGTGATAAGGTGGTGGATGTGCACATCCTTAGGAAGGCTTTATCATTGTTGGTGACATTCGTTAATTGTGCTTTAATGTGACACTAGTGCCACCCAAAATGCTTTCAGGTCTTCAGTAAAGGCTAACAGTCATTCTTCCTGTAATACTTCTCCCAACTAGAACAAGAGTTGTACACAGCACTTCCACCACATCCCAGGAAAACAAAGTTTACCACTGAGGCAGCATTGACATTCCAGCCAAAGCACACATAACCTAACGGAAAATGTAAAATAAGCTGAATGACATGTAAGTGAAAAGCTGCATTGTCTTGTCTTGATATGGAGAATTTTAAATAAGATAAAAATAATGGTGCTGATCACTTACTTGGTGTCTTTTGATGAAATTCATTGAAAGAAATCTTCATATATTTTACCTTTGTGATATATGGCAGGTGAGTATATGTTTCCATTTTGTGGAGAAACAAACTGGAACATGGCAAAGTTGGGAGTTATCCAGCTATGTACTGAAGCACTTGCGCAGAGGTGTGACTGGAAAGCAAGAATCCCTTTGCTCTGATTCAATAAGCACTATTCTCCGTCATCTCACCCAGTTTCCAATAAGTTGTTCAGTAAAGGGACTTACAGAGCCTTCTGTTTGAATTATTTGACAGTCATCTTTGATATTTAAGGTGTGACATGTAACTCTTCATGATTTTATTCATATGCAAAATACAAAGTAGCACTGCTGAAAAAGAGAAATTTTAAAAATAAAAACATCCCACTTCACAATATTCAAACGCATATTGATTTTTTTCCTTAAATCTTTGAGTGCAAAAATTTTTCTCTGTCAAGAGCTGAAGGAAGGGAGAAGAGGAAGCATTCATCACTGAGCTTTATATACAGACCTAAATTTCAGCAAGGACCTTGATAATGCCATTTGATTGCAGGTTTCTTCTTAACTTACCGTATGTGCTAGGAGAAATGCAGTGTAACAAATTAAATAGGAAGATGAACAACTTAGTGACTGGGAAGCATCCATACGAGAACCTGTGCCACACTGAATAGAAACATTAAGTGGAATCCCATAGATTGTTGGTCAGCGCTTGTACCTCTGAGGCACGCAATAGATATGAGTGATCCCAGGGAACGCATGAACTGTGAACTGGTTCATCCTGTGAACAGCATAGAAACGAGAAAACTAATGAGCTTCAGGTGAAATGTGAAGGGATTTCAATCAGATGTATAACTGGTTTGACAGAAGACTATTGTCATTTCACTCTGACAGATTGGAGGCAATAAAAAATTACTAGTGCAATATAAAAGGAGTTCAAATGGAAAGCAGAGCACCGTGTGAAAAACGTAGCAATAGAGCGTGCAGCATTTCTACCTGGGGAAAAAATAAAGAAACTTGGATTTCTTCTCTCTGCTGTTCAAAACGCTAGTTATTTGTGAAGCCAAAACGGAGAATCTTGGCTTCACAGGCATTCGAGATGATGCCAGGCTGTAATGATCTATGCTTACTGTATGTACACACAGCATTAAGAGAAGGCAATGTTATTCAAATGAGCCTGTGGTTTACTAGATGATTTTAATTATTTCTGGTTTGGTTTTGCCCCTAGGGGCTAGTTTTTGATGGAAGAAATTCAATATTAGTACTTAGATGACTTGCAGTATACAAGCAACACTGCTGAGAGCGTACCAAAAGCAGTGTTCAATTATAGCTCAGTGAAGTCAGTAAGGACAATGAGGTTACATCTGTTATTCACAGCCTTCAGTGGAGAAAACTAGGTTGCACATAAACTGAATATATAGTAAAAAAAAAAGAAGATGCTGAGATCAAGCACGGGTACAATTTTGAGTGGAGACCTACACCCTCAGTGTAGTTTTTCCCCACAATGTCACAATAATTTCTCACAATAATAAAGAGAGAAAGTTCACCATCTCAGCAAAGTCTGTAATTCCAAACTTTTCACATCTAAGGTGCCCATAGCCAGCTGTTTCAGTGGGAATGATTTTCGGAAAGGACCACTGCAGAAGTTTTGTAGAGGAGACTTTTTTCCTACATCACACATTAAAGCTCCTCAAATTGCTAACTGCTTTTGAAAATCAGCCCTATCAGCAGAAAGCAGAGGAAGATACTTTGTGTTTTAACAGAGTGATAGGCAGTGATTCAAAGATAAGTAAGTCCTTGTACAGTCAAGAATCCCAGGTTAAAAAAAGCCAAAACATTTTTCATGCTTAGAGGAAGGAAAAAGCAGTATTTATATAAATGAAGTCTGGCAAGGGAGCACTACTTAGGCTAAAGAGCATTGAGGTCAGTGCTCACGTAGATTTACAATAGTACATCTCTACTGGTACACGCAGTTGTTAGTAATTAAAAAAAGATTACGTTTCAGCTGCTGCTTTGCCTGAATAGCTTCCCAGGCAAGCACAGGAATGAGTGGGAGAAGGAGGTGTGCAGCAGAGGGCTTTTAGTGCCGGTGGGAGATGGCCTAGCTAATGTGTATGCACTTGTGTTGTTACCTAAAATAATAACCAACCCAACTGAGCTAATACGAAAATGCTCTACTGAAGGGTTAGAGCATTAGAGAGGAGAAACATGCGAAAAAGGTCCCCTCTTTCCTCCACAGAAGGTGCTGCCACATACAGATGCGTGAGAGAAAATGCTGACACTGTCTCTCGGTTGCTGTGGGATGGGAAAGAGATGAAGGAGATAAAGTGAGAAATGCATCCCTCATCCTCTGCCATGTTTTGTTATAATGGAGCATCGTCACATTTGGGGGACCCTGTGTGACTGAGGCACTGACCAAAAAGCCAAGTGGAAGAAGCAGCACCGGCCAGTAAAGACCAGCTTGTGGCCAGTATGTGACCCCTGTGCCACCAGATCACTGGGTAGTCATGTGGCCTGATGAAGGCATGCTTGTTGCTCTCTCAGTCCCCTTGTAGATGACTCTGGGAATGGTCAGTGAGCCCACCACCCACACTTAGGATCACCTCCCCCATGAAGATGGGGTGGCATTTTCTGACATTGCCTTTACATTAAAAAAAAAATGCATAAGAAACAAAAATGGTATTAAAATGAAAGACATGAGAAATTAGCCATGCCATTAAAAGGCAGATACAGAGAAGCTAAATACTTGTCTAAGATGTATTTTCTGCCACTCATTTCTGTCTGACTTTGAAGTATTTTCCGGATAGTAGATTGACCTGTCACACTGACTGCCAAAATACCCTACACAGCCTTCTAGCATGGGAAGCATCTCCGTTAACAAATCTATCCTGAAATTTGCCTTCCCTGCAGTTGACACTGACGTGGAAGTGAAGTTTCTCCTACACCTTATTCAGTTTTTGGTTGCAAGTGAATTGGCCTGTGGGACTTTTCACAAACCCTTAGAAGAAATTTAATTAGTCCAGTTTTTCAACTCATCACTGCCTTTCCTCATGTTCATTTTTGTCTGATATGTTTTTCCTTTTGTTACTTAATGATGCTTTGGGAATCTCCCATCCAGCTGGGAGGACATCACTTGTCTGGATATCTTAGTTGCTACAAACCCCATCATATTTACACAATAGAAATAAGCCTTTTCCTGCCAGACAGAAGGACAGTACTGAGTTACATAACTCTCGATATGCATAAGTTTAGGAACATCATTTTTAATGCCATATAACTTCCACAGTAGTCATTATTCTGATGTCTGAAGGAGAATGATGAATATGGCTCATTGGAAGTCCTTGATATGAATTAGGTATAATCATAAAAAAATAAGCTCCGGGTATTGCTATGTCTGGATCAGGTGATCTTTAATTATGGCTTGTTGGGTTACTGGAACTTCAAAGCATAATTTCTATGCGTATCACCTTTAGCCCAATTACCATTTATAAGAAGTGTTTGCAATTTGACTGGGTTGTTCATTAACCATTTTCAAAAGAGGAACATTTCTCATCACCTCTGATGTAACATGTCCGTGCTCAGGCTCCGTACACAGCAGTCACCAAGCTGTGAGCCTATGTGACCGTCCTGCAGCACACGAGAACTGGACATTCGTCTCCTCAGCAACATGGTTCTGGATACACGTTTCAGGTGCCACAGTGCTGTCACTGTCACATGGAAGGAGCCAGTAGCCACTGAAAAGGACAGACAGTGACTGGCACCAGCTTTATTTTGAACAGACCCACCTTGTCAGTCATTGGAAAACCCTCTGTGAGCGGCTTAACCTTGATCATAATCTGCTTCTCCTGGTTGCTGAGGCAAGGTTGTGCCAAAATGTGTTGGGGTGGATATAAATCTTCTGCTGGGACATGACTCCTTGGGTCACAGTCCCAGCTCGCTTACAGTAGGGTGTCAGTTTCTGTTTGTTCAAGGCAATAAAGAATGTGTCTAAGTTAATTATTACTTGGGACTTCTGTACATCTAAGTCTCTAAAACAGAAAAACATTGTTAAACACTTCTGGCAGCACCGAGGCTTCTCTCATTTTCCTTTACGTATCCCAGATTGATTCTGCCGTGCATATTCACAAT
This sequence comes from Burhinus oedicnemus, assembly GCA_008921705.1. Lineage (NCBI taxonomy): Eukaryota > Metazoa > Chordata > Aves > Charadriiformes > Burhinidae > Burhinus > Burhinus oedicnemus. The sequence goes on from VFFE01007192.1 coordinate 2,909,959, forward strand.
GAGTTGTATCTAATTCTGCATGTAGGATTATGCCATAGGATCTTATCTGGCAGGTGCAAGGTTGGAAAAACACAATTTAAATTTTTGCCCTGAATTTACATTTCCCGGTAACTAAGGAATGTGTATAGCAATAACACTTGTTGCAATTCCGTAGTGCACCTGAAAATCAGTTTTGTTTGCTTGTTTTGCTGATCTATGTACTGGTTTTAAGATGATAAATAGTAGCATATGAAGAATTTTTGTAAGGATGTCAAATGCTTTATATAGCTTTGTTGATATGAGTGCAGAAAAAATACTTGATTTAATGCAAACATCAATAAATACAAGTCAAACATAAGCTGAATGTCAAACAAATGCACTGCAATTCCAAACGAATCACAGATACAAGATTAGCTCCATCACTGCTCTCCTCCAGCTCTGCCCACTCTTTTCAGTGAGCTTGGGACATGCCCATAACGCCAGCACTGCCGGTCTGCCCACAGTTACTCATCCCTGTCTTTTCCACATCTCAGTTCCTTTCACTAATGGCCAGGGCTGGAGATGAGCATGGAAGGAGAGGAGGAGCCCACTCTGCAAATGAGAAACACTGTATGAAAAGTTTTGGCAGGTTCTGTAAATATGATAAGCAATGGGAAGAGGACTCCCGCTGAACACAGTCAACATCATGGTCTACCTGAAATATCAGATTATGCCCAGGCTGAGTGTATGGGTTTTACTGTGCTGGGGTTTGGGAGGAAGGGGGGTGTTGGGCTTTTAAAAAAAAAAAGCAAATTCTATCATCCTTTTGCCAGAGCATGTTTTTTCACACAATTGCTGGTAAGACTGTACGTTCTGACATGGGAAAGGTTTTCTTCAAAAAATGTCTTTCCAAACCTCTAAAAGGCCAGATTCAGTCACACTAGCAAGTGTAATTTTATGGAGTGCTGCAGCAGGACAGCAAGTTTTGGTACTGGCAGCTCGGTGGACCAAAGACCAGTTTACATCTTGCTTTCATGCAATTTTAATATAGAGCCTCCAGGGGAGGCTCTGAGACACAGACCTTCACTTGAAGTATAAAGTTCAGAGTTCCTCCTGCAGCTCTGGCTCTTCTTTATGTACACAAAGCATTGCCAGCTGCAGGACCACACACTGAATAGTTCAGATAGATAGCTAGAAAATGGTGAAGACACCACTTTGGGATCCACCTGATTCAGTGCAGATATCTGACTCCCAGCTTGTCACTGTGAGTTCCTTTTGTAGTCATGGAGAGATATGGACACTTCCAGGCATTATTCATCTTATCTGTAAAGCAGTTGGCTGAATTAGGTCAGATGAATCACATCCTAGAAGCTGCTGTGGAAGCAAGCGGTGGGTGACTAGCATAGACAGCCAACTGCACTGTAGACATCTGACGTTAGCTGAAATGAGTCCTGTTTATAAGGGTTGTTGCCAAGATCAAATGAACCTATAGATCAAGAGCATGTCTAGTTTAGCTATTGTGTAGAAAAATTTACCTCTTTCTTACCCTTAAATAGGGTTCTCAATATTTCTGTTTTTTTTCTAGACTCAATTTGTCTATCATGCCACTTAGTAATTGTCCTATGGTATTTTCACCTACTGATTACTGAAATAGAAACTTTTATGAATTGAAATGCCATCAGACCTGAGTCACTGACACAACATGAAAAGTTCTAATTTTTTAATAATTCCTATAAAGCAGTAGTTAATCTTCTTTCCAGCAGCACCGTCAAATTGGCAACTTATCAGCAATATTCTATGTATTAATTTAGTTAGTAAGTGTGCCTTCGGCTTTACAAAATGGTATTGACACCTTATCCTTAGAAATCATGTTGCAGTCAGTGGAGTGAAACTGATGTAGAGTAAAAGCAAGTGCTTGGCTCCACAGCAATGTAACCAGCCACAGGAACTGGGATGAGGCTTCACCTTGCCTCAGTTTAGATGCCTATCCCTGCTCTTACGATGGGATACATTGGACCCAAACATATCTCTTTGAAGCTGAGATGTATTACATCCTACAGGCGCCTTATTCTGTTCTTTGATGATTTTGGAGCCTTGGGTGAGGGTGTTAAAAGTCTGCACTTGGTAAGATGGGTCCCATGCTTCCAGTTTAAATGCAAAAATGTTGGACATCACAGTCAGGGAGGAATTAATTTTGTTGTGAATTCTAGGAACACCATTGTTGAGGATTTAGTTGATTTTTGTCCTTCTTTTTGAAGTAGCATGGCATCTTTTCCAAGGTTAAAGTTATAGACATGTTCATCTCGACAAAGTCAATCGTATTAAAAACAAATCCTGTACTGGAATTACCAGTTACATAACCTATGAAACCCTTTATTAATGACCAGTTGTTGTAACGTCTAGTGTATATAAATCGTCGCTGCTCTACTGGTTTCAATGTTGTGCATCAGTTCATGCCAGATGAGCATCTGGCCCCAAATGTTCAGTACATGCTTCTCAAGATGCTATTAAGAGTGTAGTGAGAGGAAAGGATTATGTCAAATGCTGGTTTATTTCTGTATTGGTTCATTCACAAGAGATGCACTGAGAAAAGCAAATTAATTAACAGATGTCTTTTTTTTTTTTTTTTTTTCCTCCCTAGTTCTTTCATGTTCCTCTTGCTGGGATTTTAGAACAGGGAAGTCCAGAATAGGGAAACTGCTCTTGTTGAAGGTTGACTTCTTGGACCTATCTCATTTTGTATCATGTTATTTCTAAAAGGATCTACTGAATTCCTTCAGAGTAATGAGTTTGAACTCAGTGTCTAATGGTACATGAATAACTTCAGCAGCGTGCCTTACATAGCATGGAGGAATAGCAAGGCTGCTTTGCAGAATAGTAGGGAATCTGAAATATGAGTAAGGAAAAGATCCAGTTAAAACACATGCAGTGGGGAGAAGACATGAGAGTGTAAGTAAGTGATCAGATTGTCTATCTTAATTGCACAGGTGAGGAAATCATAAGGCATAACTACCTTCACCATCCCTCAAACTACTCCGCAAATATTGCCTGATTAATCTTTTAGATGTGTAAGCTTTTATCCCTATTTTGGAGATGTGGAAATTAATACGGGCTAAATAGCTGCTCTAAAGCCTGTCAAATGAGTGGGAAATCTCCAAAAAGCACTCGCTGAGTTTGAGATGAAAACTTGTATTTTCAAATGTGGCTGCTGATTACAGAAGTCCAATTAATGATAGCTTGTACCTGAGCTTCAGAGAAAATGATCATCTGCAGCTAACCCTTCAGGATGATGCTGACTTTGAAAATACAGCCCTGCATGTCTCAGGCTAAATATTGAATATCAGTAGCTATGTTTGAAGAGTTGTCTCTCCAGGGTCTGTTAGCAATTTGCCCATTGCCAGAAATCACATTAGTTTCGGCGCTAGGATCTGAAATCAGAAATGATGCCCAGCCCCATATTTATACCCTACTGCTCCTGGAGTTTTTCACCACCCTGGAGTTTTTTCACTCTTAGATCATGTATTCAAACCAATCTTGTGAAAACAGCAATTACACTTGTGATAGGTCTGCTTAGCCTGAGTCAAAGCTTACCTTAGGAAAAAATCCTGTCTGCCCTTTGCACAAGTGGAGATGTTCGCCTCTCTTGTGATCCCAAGAGAAAGGCCAAAATATAAATTTGCAAATAGGCCGGAGTGTCCCACTGGAGTCTATCAGGCCCTGCAGACACTGGCATTTCAACAAGGCTGGTGGTGGGTTGTGCTCAGCCTCTGTCCTGAAAGTTAAGATTGGCACTTTTTAATGGAAAGATCCAGAACAGTCTTTGTTTCTTTTGTCTATTGTGTGAAAATATGAATTGGGCAATACCATAAAAACACAGCAGGTTGTCAGCTTTGCATTTGCAATGAGGGTCGGAAGCCCTGGCATGGATTTTCCAGGTGTGCCCTCCATCCGCTGCAGCCACTGTGCTCCCTTCTTGTGCTTCTGATGTCTTGGTCTTCTTGGGGCCTGCAATGAAACGTCTTTGGCCTTGGCCATTAGAGTTCAGCTGAAATGATCTTTGCTAATCATTATCTTCAGCAATGCTAGCAGTGTTTACGATCCAGCTGTCTGCACTTCTATTCTGAAGGAGTTTTCTCCCTCGTTGGGAGAGACCGCACTTTGTAGTTTGGTGAGAGCTGTGGGAGAGCAGATGGGTCTAGCTTGTTGGAAAAGGGGGTGCCATTTAACTAACTGCTTTCAGCACACCCATCTCCATGGCGGTTGCCTTTTATGCCCAAGACTCACATCACTTGTACTCAGCTCAATGACCAGATCCACCACTTTTCCCTCTCATTTTGCTTCTCTTCATCTGCTTGGACACAGCGGTTCCTGTCACCCACCGCAGTCCGGGGGCAAGGGCTGATGTGCTCTGCCACGGCTTCCCACGAGCCTGTCACCCCAGCCTCACCATACCGTCTGTCCTTGCTCCTTCCATGAATGAAGCCATGCTTGGTGCTGGGCTCCTGGAGTGGGGGCAAGGCAGGGCTGGAGGGAGGAAGGAGAGAGAGTACTCCCTTTGACATGCTCAGCTGTCATCAGACTTACTCAGCTGAAGGTTTTCTTCACGCAGGATCGCTGGGGAATAATTTGTTATTCCTTCAGCAACTGTCTTACCACAGTTGTGTTTAAAGTGCAGTGCAGATTGGTAAGGAAAAATTGTCTCTATACAGAAAGAAACTGTTTCTTACAGGTGTTTGTAAGATGTCTAAGTTCTGGAGGTGTAAGGTCCTGAAAAAGACCTGCTTTTCAAAAACTAGAGGCATCCTCCTCTGAAAATCAGACGTCTTCAGTTGGGCAGAGGAAAATTGAGGCACTGAAAATGATTATACTGTTGCTTTTGAACACCTTGTCCAGTTCAGTGGACTGGTTTGTACTGTTCATCCTGTGATACCTAGTTGACAAAGAGTCTTTCTCTTACTGTCACTTCTTTTTTGCATAAGTAGAAGAAAACCTTAGTTCATTACAAACCCAAAAGTCATATTCCATTAGAACAATCCCAGCAAAGGCAAGGAAAACAAAGCACAACTCTGCCTGTCACTCCTCACACAAGAGGACACTGACATATCATTAAAATTAGGCTGAAATCACATGTCACGCTTGCTGTATTTTACAACAGCCTGCATAAAAATACTTTTTTATATTTGTTAAGGTTAATCTCAAGGCTTGTTTCAAGGTAAAGCTACACAACAGTTTTAAAAACTGTTGTTAAATCATTACAGCCCAGCCCATGGGACTGCAATTTTCACATTGATCCTTCCCTGTCAGCGGCATCGACATAGACTGGCATGTGGGAGCATCACCGAGCAGAACCCCTCCCCGTGTCCCCAGCCACTGGCCAGTGTCTATGGTAGCTCTTAACCAACAGCAACGTTAGCAGTTTAATAGCTGATCTGACGTGGAGAGCTGAACCCGGTGAAGCCAAGCAAGACGTACAGAGGAGGGCTGTATGCATGTATGTATGTATGTAAAGGGTAGAGCAAGAGAAGAGGCACAGATTCGCTGATCAAGACTGCTGAGTCCCAGGAGCAGTTCTCTTTGCAAACTACTTCCATCAGCTTTAAATACAATGGACGTTTATGATAATCCATTGGGAATCTTTACCGTGATTCAGTGAGTAAGCTAATACATCTGTACTTCATATTTTAAGTTAATGGGAATATAAATATTTAAATATATGCATACTTTGCAAAGGCAATATGGTTTTAAATACTCACACTTCTGTGCCCTTAATGATAAGGCTTGTTTTGAAATGACTTAGTTAAACATTGAAAATAGTTTGACCTTTGAATTAAACTAATCTAAGTAGCATTTCAACAAACGGTAACATGGACATCCTAGGTAATTTATGGAAAATGCCATAGAGCTGCAGTGAACTTCAGAAAGTGAAGAAAGGAATTGGGTATTTTCTTTCTCCAAATAATGCTGACCCTCAGAGAAGTTTTAAGAATCCTTAACTGTTTTAGCAAGTATGTATTTATTTGACAAGTGGAAAATGCATTTGAAAGATCCTGAAAGTTATGAAGCTAATTTCCCATTACACTGCGTAGGATGTTTGTCTTTAAAGAATGAACTTGTATCTCAGATAAATTATTCAAGATTTCACCGTATTCTATGTATGTTGGGTTGCAGCATAGGAAATGTTTGAAGTGTGTCTCACCGCAGTTATTGCCGAAAGAGGCTGTCCAAAACTTAGGAGGGCTGGGAGTCAGTATGCCTGGATTCTGCTTCTAGTTCCACCAAAGACAACTCTTCAGGCAAATACACATTAGGTAACTTTTTTAGTCTGTTTTTTCATCTCTAAAATGGATGTAAAACTCAAACTTACTGAATAGCAATGTGGAAGGAAACTTAAAATTTGCATAATCAAAATCTTCAAAAATTGTATAGCTTTGGACTCAGCTCGTTCCTTTCTACCTGAATAGACGTGTCTCTTCCCATGGAACTGGACTGCAGCTGAAACAATCTTCCCTGGGTCTTTCAGTAATGTCTTCTTTTTGTGAATTATTTAACTTTTTTTGCCTCTACTTAATCTTCCATAAATGAGACAAAGTAAGATAAGCCAGAAGATATCTGTATGCTTTCATTAACCGTACAATCATAAGGTTTGTGTATCTTTTCCTTCTGCATTGTTTCCTTTTCATTACTCTTTGTCATCTTCATTTATCAAGGCAAGATTTAAATTTATGCTAGAAATCCTTTTGAATAGGGACCTTGTCATTGCAGGTCTCCAATAAAAAGGCTAGCATATTCTGGAGCGCATTAAAATAAATGCCAGAATTCTGGGTAGTTTCTTTATCAACCTAAAGTCCATCCTTCCTCCTCTCCTTGCACTCAAAGGCAGGCGGGCCACTGCTGTGGGGTCAGCTTGCCCCCTCATTCGGGATGCTGCAGGTGAATACAGGAACCGGGCGGACTGAAAAAAGAGACAACAGAAACAGAGACACAAAAAGGATAGCAAACACAGAACCGTATTCATAAATATTTCCCTTTCTCCACCTTCCCCTCTCCGAAGACAAGAAAACAAAAACCGAGCCTGGAATAGACAATGTAGCTGGAATCCAAATCAGCACATTGCCAGGAGCAGCGGAGGGATGGCTGCCTCAGCTCCACGCACACAGGGGACCTGCTTGGGGCAATGCTGTTGTCCTTGGTCTCCCAGAAGCTCCAGATACGTCGCCTTTGAGGCCTGTTGAGCTGCTGTGTAAAGCAAGGCAACCACTGCCAGTTTAATGGGGCATAGCAACCTGCAGGAAGATTTTCCGAATAAATTGATGGAGACTAGGATCATCTTACTATATGCTCCTTCACATTTCAGTGGGGCTGAAGTGCGTTCGCAAACTCATATTTTTTCAGTAGGGGTTAAGGGCACTCTAACCCCAAAGACTGTGTACCGTGGGTACAGTTATTAAAGTTCATATGCACTGGAGTTATGCTCAGCAGGTTTAGAACTGCTTATTAAACGTTGGGTTTTTTTCAAATGTAATTCTTTGAGCACATTACGTCAGAACAAAAGATGCTTGGAATGAGTGGGCAGTACTTGTGCAGGCTCTACAACAGAGCCATGAGTAAGAGGGAGAGGTCTCTATTATGCACATTCCCCTTAAAACATGAAGAAAGCTGGCAAGTCCTGCACAAGCATAAGTAATACCGATGAGGAATGTGGAAGCTTAAAAAGAAAGGATATATTCAGACACAGTCATTACAGTCTCAGTTCTTTGATTATCTGGATGAGGAGTACCAGGGATAAAAAAAAGGGATACACAGTGAATTAAATGAGGACTTTTGTATAGTCATCAAGCCCCTGTATTATCTGTGGCAGAACCAGAATTCAGTCATTAGAGAGGCGGGCTGAGCTTTTTCCAGAGAACACAGCTATCCCCCTGGAAGTCAGTAATATAGCTCCCTAACTGCTTGTGAAAAACCTACCCACAAAGCTTGATTAGGCATACACTCCTTGATATAAATGGCTGAGTCTTCATCTCTGTGAAAGCCATTTATCTCTATAAACAACTGTGCTTCATTGTGTTCAGAATGAAGACAAGAAAACAAAGCCAAACAAAAAAAAATTCTAAAGAAAGCAGTATATCTCATCATCTTCCTCACAACAGTTGAGCAGTGAGGATCATGCCTGTACTTTGGGGTGTTTTTCTGATTCTCTTTCTGACATGCGCTTCTCTGAATGCCCATCAAGTTGACTGTGAAGTGAACTTGCAGGAATTTAAACAGAGGAGTCAGCTTTTTGGAAAACAGTGCTTCTGGTTTCTGTGATTTGGCAGCAATAAACATCTCCCCTACGCAGCCGCACAGTGCTGTCCCCAGAGCACCACTCCTGACTCATGAAGCATCATAAGAACAGGCGTCCCTCCATGGACATGCTTGGAAGATGACAATCTCTGGCAGTGACAGCCTGAGCCAAATATGCTTTAGGAGCCAGTTAGTATCAAAGTGTGACAGAAAAGGCTCATAATGTCAAAGGACCTCAAAATCAGTGATTTGTACTGCTCATTTTTAAACTTTCAAATTACAGAAAGGCAGTATTTCCTAATTTGAATCTCTTTGAGAGATGTAACTACATAACAGAAAAGCAGGCTATAGTCCTACCTTTTCCAATAAAGAAGGAAACAAAACTTGTTAGCAGTCATAGCGGTTCATCAAACTTCACAGTCTTGTGTTTAACCCTCTACAGACAGTGTGAGCAGCAAATGATGCTTTTATTAACTTTACAGTCAGAATCTCTTCGTACAAAAAGGATTTCCCCGGACCAAGACCACTCCTAAGAGATCCAAAGACATGTTTGCATTAGCAGTGTAGTTCAGATCGGGAGTGCACTTGGGAAGCAAATATCCTGTCCCATTTACTGTACTTGCATTCTCAGTGCGAAGTGGTCTTGGAGCACACAAACTGGATGCCACTGATGAAACCAGGAGACAGGGTCCAACAAGGCACCTGCTATACACCAACCACTGGGCATTCTGTGTAGGAACCAAATGAGAGCTAGTCTGAAGTAAAGTCCTTAAAATATGTACAGGGTGGCCCTCAGCTCCTCTGCACCCACTGTTTCGCTCTATAGATCCACTCCAATTACGTTGTGCTACTTGCTAATGCAGAGATGCCCTAGTCTTCTAAAGGGGACAGTTAAAATCAGGCTGGCATTGAGCCAGATCAGCTATTAGCTTGCCAGCCTTTGCAGTAGTTTGCATTGAGATTATGGAGAGGTGCCGAGCAGGAAATCTATGACTGCAGTGTGGGTGGTGTTTAAAGCAGTTTTTAGCATTAGGTTAGATGAGGCTTTCCAAAAGAGTGGTCTTAGTGACTTTTTTTGCTGCTAGATAAGATGTGTTGTTCTCTGGTTTTTTTTTTACATGGCGCTCATCATCATTATATAGAAGGTTGTGTCAGGGTAAAGCAAGTTCTAGACAATGCCAGCAAGAAATGGCAGCAAAAACCACTGTCACAAGCCATCCACATTGAAACAAAGGCAAGGTAGAGCAAGTGTTACAAACACTCAGAGTGAGTGTTGCAGTCAGAGGGTAATGTACATCTGGGTAATGTAACTGGACCTGTGACCTTCCTTAACTCACAGGAGATCTTTTCTGCTCAATAGGTCCCTGAAGTAGCTGACTTCTGGTGAAATTTAAATAAGCCACTTGTAAATAATTTTGTCATGTGTACTGGGAGGGAAAAATTCTGGCTGCAATTGATTTTGTTCTTATACTTTCAGAGCATTTTGCCACAAGCCCTCGGTATCGACAGCCTTCCCAGACCCACAGTGAATTCACAGTGGCTGCCCTAAATGTCTCACGTCTGCTATTTTATCTTTTCCTGCATGTTTATGTTGAATAAACATTGAAACCATTCCTGTCCCTGAAATACTTGCCTACTGTGGTAAAGTCTCTGAAAAGGCAAATGGATAAGATTGTTCTGTGACCAACTCTGTAACAGACAAGTTACTGAGAAGGTGCAGTTGGGAACAAAAACCAGCTCACTGTTAATCTGAATTATGCTATGTTTGTGTCTCCTGGAAAGCTTATAATCATTTTAAATGTTTGGATATTGAGCTTAGGGCATCTTTTGCTTCAGTCAGCAGTTCTAATCTAGCAGAGAGTACTCTATGTGATCATGGATATCATCTCTCGTTAGACCATTGGCCTGCCTTTGTGGAAGGACAGGGTGATCTCAGACATAGGCCACTGAGCTCTTGTTGGATAGGAAGACAATGGTAGTCCTTGAGCTGGTGACCTACAACTGAAAGCCGAATAAATCATTATGATGCTAATTCTCTCAAAAAAGGCCAAGGACTGATGGCCTTTGAAGAAGGCCACCTGGCAAGGTGTTCAGTGTTGGCCCTGCTTTGAGCAGGAGGTTGGATGAGAGACCTCCTGAAGTCCCTTCCACTCTGAATGACTCTGTGATGGTGTTGACAGGACAGTGGAGAGGAAATATGCCAGAAGTATCTTATGGAAAATAAGTTTATGTGCCTCTCAGAAGTCCTAGATGTGTCATTTAAATGTAAGCCAAATACTGGTTTATGATGTTGATGAAATCAAGAGAGCTGCAGGCAATTACAGTACAAGCGTGAAAGATTGTATTAGTGAATCAGATACATGGTTAAATTGGCAATTCCACATTTTGGCTCCTTCCTCTGTGATGTCCTTCCTTCTACCTTAATACGCGGTACTTGGCAGTGGCAGAGAATGTAGTGGCGACTTCAGTCCTGACAAAGTTGGTAAACAGAAAAGGCATTTTTTCTTCCATACGGAGAGCAGCCAGCTATTTGTTGGTCTTTCAAATTAGGAGACCCAACTGAAACACAGCTTTTCAGTGGTCCTGAGTGTTTAAACATGCTTAGCTGGCGCAGCTGCAGAAGAATAGACTCAGATTGTTCAGTTTCAGTTTGTAATAAAATCTCAGAATCAAAGCTTGCCCAAAACAAGCCAGCTCAGGCTTGCAAGGGTCTGGATGTGGCAGAGTGGAGCTGAGCGTGGACTGAGACATCCTGGTCTTCAGCACGACAAACTGGAGCTCACTCAGAGCAAGTGGGGGTAACTCTTCTGCAATCCACCGTTTAAACATATCCTTGCTCCCCTTCAAGTCAATAGCACGTAGGTATTTATTTTTTTTTTTTTTAAAGAGTTGTCTGGCACCTACCTGCATCATGAGTCACCTTTGATAAAGAGCCTCTTTGAGCCTGATTTTCAGAGGTATTGATTGCTGGTGCTTCCACTGACAGTGAGTCTGGAACGGAGGGCTCTTCTCTGCAGCTCCGAACATCGAGCATCAGGCGTTTCTAGTGTTTGACAGTAGAATCAGTGGTCATTTTAAAGGGTTCTTGCATCTGTTTCTGTGATTTCGTGGTGTTTTTGTTGCAGAGCTGCTGAGAAAGGAAAATATTCATTTGCATGCTGCAAAGCATAGGCAAGGAGCCAGCTCTGTGCTATTACAATATCTGATCTCTGTAAGGCAAACATCCTTCTGAAAGGAGCTAATGTTTCTGTCTATTCAATTCTGATTCACAGTTCAGCACTTTCTTCACTCAAACACCCTGGGGAAGATTGTTAACTGCATTTTTCTCTTTTCCTTTTATCTTTATTCCTGGATTAAGTGAAGAAATTATTGGTTCACGTTACAGTCCTTTTTTCCCCTTGCAGTAAATCTTCTACAGTATTTTTTGCTATTGGTACGCTGCATGTCACATACGCCCCTGTTAATTTCAGGCTGAAATTGTAAATTATTTGCAACCCTCATGTTGCATGGTATGAATTGTACCATAGGGGGTATATGTTGTTCACTGATGCATATGTACACATATCTTCAAAGGCATTAGAATATGCTTTTCATCAAAACCAAAGAATGGCTCTAAAACCTTTCATAACAAATGTACTTCATTAATTTTTTCCTTCTGTTTATGAACACAGATCATCATATTTAATATAGTTATCAGTAGAATCTCAGCAGTAATTTTTTATCTGGTGTTCACTTGCTGCCTGTGCATTGCAAACACTTTACAAAAATCAAGTGACATGGGTCACAAGGTGTGGTGTCCTCTTTCCGAGAACATACGAGTGACTATTAAAAGGGGTTTTTCTTCTGTGAATGCAAACTTTTAAATCATTTTTCTATAAATGCCATGCAAAACACAATTCATATTTATAACTTGTATTCCTGCCAGGAAATTTAATTGCTGTTCACAGAGAGCAAGTATGGAGAAGCAATTTCATTTAAATATTTAAACCTTCCCAGTATATGCTTTATCTGGGGGAGGGGGGCAACCAACAACAAACAAACAAAAAACCCCCCACAAAACTCTTATAATTGGAAAACCTTTGCATTTATCAGCACAAAGGCTAGTCATGTCTTTCTCATCAGTCAGTCTGCTTATGCTTTCTCTAACACAGCAGTTGCCCTCTACACCTGTAGTGTCCGTATGGACCCCGTGCCTTTCCAGATGAACAGACACAGGAGCTAATTATTCTTGTGATGATCTTCCAGGTAAAGTCTGGGGAGTATTTTGGAAAAACAGCACAAGCCTCTCCCTGCTGAACCAACATGCCTACTCTGCTGAAATGATGAATAAATAACTTCCCTCCAAAATCAATGCATGTTATGTATTACTCCTCCATTTAAATAACATCCTGTTTATCTCAGGGCTTTGGGGTCAGAGCTGCGTAATGTGAAGGCAAGTTAACCCTGCGTGGTCTCAGGCTTCGCTTGCAGCCCAGCCAGGGCAGCACAGGCTATTCAGCCATCTTTTTCTTCCAAACACTTCTGCTTGGTCCTGCTGTGGCTTTACTGACAAATTCACTCCATCGGGAGTAACAATCCACAGCAGTGTCAGGTAGGGAACTTATAGCCTTACGGGCCAGTCCTTCCTTCCAAGGGGAGGTCAAAGGCCCTGCGGCTGATCTAGCGCCTCCCTACTGCAACCACCCCATGGAGCTGTATCTGTTGGAGCACCACCATGCTCAGTCTGGGGAGGATGGGGTTAAGGAGGATCTCAGCTCCTGTTTTGGGGCAGCTGCTGCAGATGTGGCTGCCCGAGCAAAGGCATCTGAGCGTGTTTTGGTTTATCGGCTCCTACCCCACTCTCAGTCACGTCTTTCAGCACTGCTGGAGGGGGCTTGTACAACAGCTGTGCCTCGCAAGCTCAGCTTCCCAGGGTAGGATTTGCCAGATTAAAAGCTTCGAGAGTTCTTTTACAGTGCTACAGCAAGAGCCTTTTGCAGGGGGGGCTGACACTTCTAAATACCTGTGTTTCTACAGAAACATTTGAGCAAAGAGGTCAGAGTTGCACAGCTTGCCTGGGGTCTTACTAAGATCCTGCCACCAGTCCCTGGGATCTGGAGTCGGGGCAACGGGCTGCATTTCGTTACATGGTCGTATTTCACAAGATTTAGTTTTCTTTTACAGCAAAAATCCAGCATTAATATTTTGTTACCATCGATATACTGAAACTGGAACAGCACAGCTTAATGGCTGCTAATGATCTTTGTATAAATGGAAAAGTCATATGGGTGCTGGTGTAGTTCCAACCTTGACCAGCTGCACCCAGCAGCGCAGGGGAGGTACGCGTGTGGGATACGAACAGGTAGCATCGGCCCTCTCCAGAGAAAGTGCTCAACATCCCTGCTTATACCGGCGCAGGAGAACATCTCTCCGGCTGTCAACCCTTCAGCCTCCTACAAGAGGAAAAAATTGCTGCGGTTTATTGTGACTGCATATCAGTTTAACTCGTGTTTGTAACCAAATATTTTACCCACACAGAAAATAAATTTCGACAGTCAAATACAACATTGAATCGAAAAAATACAAATGGCGCTAGGAAAATTGTATCCTTTTCTGTGTAAAAGCAGCAGCAGCAGGGAGAAAAGTGTCTCATGCAATTTTTTATTTCAAAAGTTGCTATTTACTTATTTCTAAATGGTTAAGCTTGCTTTGAAAGGATACCTTAAAACATGAGGAAGGAATGTATTCTTTTCAAGATTTGCAGTTTTATTCCTTGCTGAACGTCACGACTTTTGGCCCTGCAACTCATTGACCTAGTCAGGAAGAGACTTGAAAACAAATCAAGTAGTACTGAGCAGTCAGTATATCCCTGCGCATCTATATAGGAGGGAAAGTTTCTTATAAATTAATTTTCCTTGTCTCTAAGAAACTTTCTCTCTGATTCATATGGGTCAAAAAAGTTCCTCTCATGAAAACAATTTAGAAAATTCAAAGGTAATCCAATTCTAGGCTCTCTGCCATCCAGGTGCTTGTACCCAGCAGGAAAAAAATATCTCCTTAATCCTTTTTTGTTTTTATAATTACTTGTTTTTCTGCTTCCCAGCAGTTCTTTGGTTCGGTACAAAAGTTACCATATCCAATTACAGCTCTTTGTCCTTGCCTTTAAAATCTTCACATCTCCTCAGTTATCTATTAACACAAGATTAATCACTTGATTAATCTCAGATTTTTTTCTCATCTTGCACAGTGACAGCCACTAGCCATTCGGTGGCATGTTCTTAGATTTTTGTGTGGCCACATGTGTGGCTGCATGGGGGAAAAAGAGGGTAAACTAGAGAGAAAGCAAGAGCGAGAAAATTAGTATCACATTTAGCATGGTAAATGCCGCGGCATTTTGGAGACCAGCTTCCACATGCGATCATCTAATAGCTTCTGATCTACGTTGCTTTGTATTTCTTTTTTATGTAACAGAGGCCGACAGGAAGGGCACTTCTTGGCAGTTAATGATCACTGTCATTGACCCACCCAATCAGTCAGTAACTGGAAATATCTGACCTTTATGTCTTCCTTCCTTTGATGATTCTCTTTAATCATATATTTTTTTAACCTTTCCTGTCAGATCTAAAACTGTGTGCTTTGATATTAATGCAATGTGCCATACTACAATGAAGAGATTTTTTTTCCCAGACTGTTTCTGACAGTTATTGTAACCAAAAGGAAAGCAAGATTTGATTCTGAAAGCCCCATCATATTTACACTGTCTTCTAATGGTTTCTCTTTCCCTCTCTTACCTTTGCTGGAGCTGCTATCACTTTGTACTGTCCACAGCATCTAATCTTCAGACTTCAGTTCAGAAAAAGTCCTAAATTTGTCAATGACTGTTTGCTTAGGGTCTGCTACAATATGGGTATTTTAATCCAGGGGATTTAAAGGTGTCCAAAACTTACTTTCTCTGACAAAAATATATCAGTTGATGAATATTGTAGCCTTTCTTTGGGAAGAGGTTATTAACAAAATTTTAGTTTTCAGAGTGCTTGGTTTTTATTTTTAAAGTCATTACGAGTTCAAATGTTGGCATGAACAGATTTACTAGAGTATATTATATATTGATGTTCATAAAAGGGCTTTGTTTTCTAAGCCATTTTTTGAATAGTTGCATTTATTAGAGTAAATATTTATGCACTTCTGGTCAGGGAGAAATGTTCTGATTTATTTAGGCAGATATGAATACACAATAGAATCTCGAATTTACAAAGTGTGTTACCACCTAATCATTTTCTTAAAAATCGTATCTAGCCAGTAAAGCGCTGAAGGCCGTGCCTAAACTTGGTAGCCCTCAGTGCTGATGCACAGAGCTCAAGTCAAGCATGGGTGCTACTGCTCTGAACTGCCAGAGCCTTAGAGTGACGGCTTTGCTCCCCGCGACTGAGGCTTGGAAACACATTAGCTACGCAGCCAAGCACAGCAGACACGGGGCAAGTTCAACTCAGTGACCAAATTGATTTCCATGGCCACATTTTTTTTTGTCTTCTGGTTAAGTCTGTAATACTATTTCGTATATAGCATAACATGCACTGTAATCCACAAGAAAAAAACAGGCCAGTCCAAAGGCGCTGAACCAGGCCCTTTGTAAATGAAAAGTAGCACAAATCCAATGATTTTAATGGCCAGCAGTTTCTGGTATTCCCATTAACATAGTGCCTTTAGCTGGAAAGATGCAGGAAGGTTAATGTTTGTTAACGCATTCTGGTCTTCTTTTGATGAAACACAGAGCTATTCCGTCCTGCCCAGTGTGGAATCTCTGTATTTGACTCAAGCATCAAAGAAAAGGTTAGACTTGTTTATGAACTGTACCTTTAAGCAATAGACTTCATGTATTACAGCATTCAGGTAGTTTTGGACAATATTTCTGAACTGATATGAAACTTACTTCTTGATGCCTTTTGAACTATTGTTTGTGAAGTGTTTGTTGAAGTTACTATGCTTCTGTGAATCAGTGAAACATCATCTGTGAAAAACCTGAGCACCTGAGATACTACAGCAACTTTCTATGCTGGAAACAATATAATATTGGTATAGCACTCTAGGAACATTGTGCTTGATTATCTACAATAAGATTTTGCCCTCTCCAAAGCACCACTAAGTCTGGCCATTAACATTATAAAAAGAATGATTAACTCATCCGCATGAGTTTTATAATTAATCTCATTCCCACATAGGAAAAAAATTTGCTAACAAACTCTACTTAGTAAATAGTCAAAAAAGCATCTCAAGATTATATAATGCACATTTATTAAAGTTTAGTATATTTTCATCTTATTTCCTGTTGTTGGCATTAGAGATCTCACTGTCTATTGTATTGGTTTCTGTGCTAACACATTCTTCCAGTTTTCCAATAAGTCAAGACTTCTTTGAGCATCATATCAAAATTTTGTACATATTTTACATCTAGACACAACTAATTATCCAGGTACAGCAATGCTAACTACATGCAAAACCAGAAGTGAGATGTATATTCATGTATCTAAACCCAGATTTTTTTGAATGCTGACTAATTAATTGAAGAATCTTCTGGTTTTTAACACTTACACTGGCAATTTCTTTTTACCTTGTACTTTTCTAAAAATTAAATAGCCTTTTTTTGACCTCACACTTATCCAGCTGTCTGAGATTCTGCTGAACCACTCACATTTAGCCCATAGTCTTTGTCACTATGTGTTATATAGATGACACCAGCAAATAAACTGCTGTCACAGCTGTGTTAACGTAGAATGCAGCATGCACTTACATTTTATTGTCTAAGATATTCATAAATACTTGTACTTTGTCAATATCATTACCTTTAATAAATCTGTACTGCAGGTTGTAAATTAGTACATTTAGAAAAACAGAATTAAAATATATGGTGTAATAAAATATTACAGTAGGTCTGTTTATATTTGTATCATGATGCTGAAGTTATATCTGCTTTCTGAAGATCAGGATGTCTCAGCCAGGCTTCCTCAGAAAAAACTCGGTTTAGTGAGGGGGACCACAGCATTTGTAGAGTGGGAGAAGATGGATAACCAAGAACAAGGATTTGCTGGGGGAGGATTATAGCCGAGAAACAGTCTCTAAAGAATGATAGCACAGTAGAACAAAACCAACTGCAATTTATTGGAAATACGGGTGGCGTATGAGAGGACTTTGTAGCTAGGAAACTCACGGTGGTCATTTCTACATTATCTTTCAAGCCCAACTCAGCTTTGCACAGACTAAAATTCATGTATGCAAGGTGAGTTGGGCAGCCTGGGCTTTGCTCGCTGTGTGGAGATGTGCTGGACCCTGGAAAGGCTCACTCAGTACATCAGGCAGATGTCTGGGGAAAGACGAGCCTCTGCTTCTTCCCTGCAGACCTCACTCACGTAAAACTCATTACTGGACAAAACCAGGCTGTCCAGACACGTTCATCCTGACAGTAGACAATTTTCTTCCTCTGTGCTAGCAGTGGCGGGGAAAAACCCATAGGCACCCCAGAGAACATTTCATTGGTGTGCCTGCTTGTGGGCTCTCATTTCTGCCACCAAGCAGCCGGTGAGCAAAATGAACCAATATTCAAAATGCCCAGCCTCCTCTCACCTCTAGAAATTTGGGAAACACAGCTTAGTATCTTGTCCACCACACAGATCCCCACCTTGATTTGCTTGGTAACCCTAAGCAAGATGCCTATCCCTTGTCTTCAGTGGTGACAATTAGAACGGTAACTTTGTGAAGTGCCTCGAGACCGGCTGACCCATGAGCCACCCATGAGCTGCCACTAAATGACCGCACCACAGCCTGCCTCCGGGTATGCACTGTGCCTGGGTGAGGGGACATCGGGGAGCAAGCTCGGGCTTGCAATTCAGCTAATTAAACATTTATGAAATCCTTTCAAAAGAGAGAATTTTGCTTCACACTTCTGTATGTTTAAATCCAATCTGTAAATGTTTGTTTTCCCCATTTTAGCTCTTTAATTTATTCCTCAATTTCCTAGCCTTCGAAATGATAATAAAATGTACTAGATTTGAAATAGAAGTCTCCAAACAGTATTCTGGCAATCTGTTAGGAGTTGCAATATCTACGGATTACCCTGTAAATCTAAATTATTGGCACTCATGAGAGATTATTTCCATTTATTTTGTTTTATTGTGCAATATTTTGCAGCTATGGCTGCAGTGTTGTTATTAACTTGTGATAGTTCTAAACCCTGGTAGGTGATTAGATCATTTACTATGTAAAATTTGGGGCTCCAAAGTAAGATGATGCTAAGCAGTGGAGCCACAGGAGTCCCAGCTGCTCAGCTTCCCCAAGGATTTGATCCTACCTGATTGGATAAATCTCAACAGAATTTTAGTTTGTTATTGGAAACAGTTACTAGAATTTATTTTTATTGACCCGCTATGATAGAGATAAGGTACAGAAAACATTGCCACAACACAGGATGATTTTAATTTACACAAAGAAGTTAATGACAGGAAAATGGTCTTTCCATATACAAAGTCAGTTTACTCATTGTAAACGTGCTTTCAGCCATTTGGAAAGAAAGTAATTTTCCCTGTTGAAGTTAATTCCTTTTCATATTAGCATGAATCATCTCTGTATCTTAAAAAATAAGATGCCTCTATATATTAAAATGACAACCAGCATTGGTGAAGGATAATCTTGCAACTCAGTCATTCAGGAGATACGGTGTTGCCACAAACTCACTGCTGATCCTCAGGCAAGTCGTCCCATTAGATTTCTTGCCCGTAAAGTGAGATAACTCATCCTGCATAGCTGAAGTAGGATCTGTCTCCTTTTTTTCCTCTCCACATTCTCGCACATTAGATGGATCTGAATTTCTTCTCTTAGGAAAAAAAGTAAAACAATATGTTTGCTCATGAAGCACCTGAACACATTTAATCCAAAAATTTTGAGAACTGCAAAGTCCAGCACCAGTTTCCCCAGGCAGGAGAAGAAGAGGACAGATAGAAACTCAGTCACTTGCTGTGGGTTGTGAAGATTTTTTTTCTGGCCAGGTGGAACATGGCTGAGATATGAAAGTCTTCTACCAAAGCCTTTCAAAGTTCCACTGCAGACACCACTCATGTAGGCAATATTCTTTGTTCCGGACATCTTCAGTACTGATTGAAGCTGGTAGTAGCTTGAATTATAAAGGGTCATGTCTGTACAGGGTTTTACAAATGCAGATGGCCACAGTAACCACATAAACAACCAACACCAGCTTTTTCAGTTAAGTCAGTGACAAAGATGGAGGAATACCGCAAACATCGTGGTTCCAAGTCTTGCATTTAGCAGAAGATAAAACCTCTTCCCCTAGACACTCACAATGTTTGATTAGAAAGTATAAAAATGTATTACTCCTGCTGTGTTATGTCTATTTGGGCCTCATTTAATGCATTTTTGCTGTCCTAGCCCAATTGATCTGGATATAACTGAAATAAAAATGTTACTTAGAGAAGCAGGTAAATGTTATGTAAAACCAGGAGCATGTCATCAAGAACTGGAGTTCCTACTAACCTATCCAAAAAACGCTGGAGGGAGCATTCATCTTTTTTTTCCCAAACTATCACTTCTGGCTTAGGTTTCTGACCAGAAGTCAATGACAGCAGTTAATTCAAATAACAATTTAAACAGCAATTTAAAGGACATGTGATTTTAACTCCTCACTGTCCATACATCTTATGCTAGCAGAATGTGCAACGGAGGAACTTCTCTCTTCAAACAGTAAGTGTTCGTATTTGGTGGATATGCCTACAGACATATAAGTAAGTGGTTATCTTAGTACCTTATTTTCCTGTTAAGCCAAAGCAATAAATAAAAACACTTATACGCTGTACATGTACAACTGCTACCCCTCACCAGGCTCACTGGTAGCAGTCAAATATTTCAAAAGTAAATGATCATAGAGCTTAGTGTTCTGTATTTTAAGGAAGCCAGTTTAAGCTATAGTTAAATAAGGAATGAAGCTTAAGGAGTTTGGCAAAGGCTCCTTAAACCACTAGTCCTTTTGAAAAGCTCATCTGATCTTTTGCTCCTTCTACATTTTAATGGCCACTTGCCAGAAATTTAGGCAATTGCCCCCCTTACTAGCTTTGCAGCTTATTAAGCTCTTTTTCATCCTTGTTCTTCTGTTTTTCCAACCTAAACAATTCTATGAATAGGGAAGTGGCGTTACTACTCATCCATGGGAATACTCAATTTGCCCACATACCCCACGATGGCTAATTGTATGCAACTACTCTCACCAGGGCTGCCTCAAGGCTTTTAAGTCATCCATGCAATTGGAAGTCCCAAGGGAGACAGTGTCATCAAACATGTTGGCAGAGAAAAGTGACAGTGAGCACAAAGAAGACCCCTTGTGAAATGGCATGGCAGCTTCTGCTGCCACCAAAGATGGGAAATGTGGGACAGCCAATTTGGGATATTGAAGCTGTTTCTTTTTCTGTCCCCTCACAGTACCTACTAGTCCACATGCCCTTGGCTGCCTTTGGCAATTCTGTGTTTTGCTTTGACCTAGAACTAGCATCACTCCCCAGACATCTTTTAGAGACTGAATGTGTGAAGAAGTATACATCTCTAAACTTCATTTTTTCTTTTTCTATTAAGGAGGTCTTTGATGCTAATAGGTGTTTGGGAAGAGATGAGATGCAGGTTGTTAAAAATATTTATGGCTGGAGATACCGTGATTTATAAGCTCTATGGCTGAAGAGCTCTCTTCTTTGCATTCCTTTTTCAGCTTGATAACATTCTTTGAATGCATCCTACCCAGAAGGTCTATGTCCTTTCTGCTGTCACCTCCTGGGTTTCTGATGTAAAGCCCCTGTTCTGCTCAAATTCACCAACACAGCTCAGGAGAGCAGTTGTTGGCAGGCCTTGAAACAGAAACATTTTATACACTTGGACATGCCATTATCCTAGGTTTTGTGGGAAAGAGAGAATCTTTTGGAACTATTATTTGGGAGTTTTTATTTGTCTAGTAAAAAACATGTTTTCACTTTGATTTCTCTTACATAGCAACACAGACTTAAATATCTTTGGATTATGTTTTTTTTTTTTTTCAAGGAGGACTCTAGTTATGTTTCTCATTGGTTTTATTGATTAACTGAGTATAGAAGTTTATTTACTTATTACGTAGCATGGTCTAATCATATCACTGGGCAGATTGGGTTAAAAAAGGTTCAAAATAGAGCTAATTTCTCATTATGTGAACTTCACATCTTTATAAGAAAGAAGAAGAAAAATATGTAAGATGAATTGTAACAGAAGAGCAACTGACCTTAGAAAAAATACAGGAGGTCAGCACAGGGACACTTTCACATACTTAAAGCAACAAAGGATGACTTGTCCAAGCATTCTGTCTGCTCTTCAAAATAAAATTCACATGAGCAGACATCCATGCACACTGCGGTACGTGTCCTTTGTACATTTTTGTCAGTCTCATCAACTGAGTAACTTGCTCAACAAAGACCAATAAAAAAAAAAAAAAAAAGACAATTTCTTTATGCTTCTGATAAGGGCGTTACATTACCAAAATTTGCAGCAACATTGGTTGTACCAGGTTGAGATCTCGTCAGAGCTCACACAACTAGCTGAGCCAGGTCTTGTTGGCATGGAGATGGCAAGCTTCCAGAAGCTCCCAGGTGCCGCAGAGTTCAGCAGTGATTAAAGACGTGCCACCCTTCTCCTCTGAACCAAGACCATGACAGCTTGTAAAGCCCCAGAACTAAGCTAGGAATATAATGTCAGCTTTTGGACACAACGTAAAACTGAAGTCCTGGCTACATGTGGTCATTAAAAATCCCTTCAAGCCCTTGGAAGACAATGTGTGATAACTCCTTTTTCCTGGATGGACACCACTCGGGTTTACTCCCTCATCTGACAGCCAATGTTCCCTCTGTAGCCTCCAGTGAGTGCGGTGGTCTGGGTTTGTGGACAAGGCTGGTGGGTGGGAGCTCTGCCTCACGCACAGCTTTCATCCTCTGCGTGCCCAGTGTGATAGCGTGCTCTTCAGCTTTCAGGCTTGCTAGACAATCCCAGCAACGAGAGCACACGGTTAGACTTTAACGAGGAAAATAGATAACCTCATTACTTGAGAAGCAGAGTCACATAGGAGTTTTGTGGATTGCCCTAAACTTTTGCATATAAAACCCGTTTGCCGCTCCGCTCAACCGGTTCAGTACTGACTGCCTCTTACAGTTGTGATCCTTAGTTTGTTTCAGAGATTTTTTTAGAATATATTAGGTTAACTGTCCTTTGAGCGTGCTAAAGGTCCTACCCCCTGCAGACTGGACTTAAAACATTACAAATCAAATGGTAGAACAGCAGGCATAGTTTGCATTGATGTAAATAACTACTTGGCATTCACAGTCATAGAAATGAAGTTTTTTATCTCCTGACTGCCAAACTGGCTAACGGACTAGTGTATGTCCAGCCCTATGGTTACAGCATGGGAAGTAAAAGCTGTGAATGGTAAATGTGCTGATGTCTCAAAATTACCTAAAGCAGTCTTTTAGTAACTGTGAGATGGTTACAGTCTCACCAACTGCATTAAAACCAACACTGTGTATCCAATTGAAAAATTTGGGTTTGGCAGTTCCCAGTGCAATATAGATCCAATTTTGTGGCCCTATTGGATTTTGGATAACACGATAAAGTTGTCACTGGTTTAGGAAGATATATATATTGCCCATTCAGAGCTCCAGGTCAGCATACATTAGGGAGAAGGACTGGCTGTACTGTTGGAAAAAAAATATTTAAAAGAGCAGCTCTTCAAAGCTATACAACTGTGTAAGATGTTACAAAAAATGTGGAGGTCAAGTAGTCAGCAAAATGATTCTGAAATGGTCAAAGGTATAAAAAAAAAAAAAAGAAAAAAATAATCTGTCACCATGATCTATCTGCACTTCATCATCTGGATATCACCACTGAATTCACAGACTGTTACTACAAGGTGCAGGAGTAATGTGATAAAATAAAAAAAGGAATGAAGGTTTGGATTGGAATACAAATCATTTTTTTCTAAGTTATTTTGAAGCTGATGTGGAACAAATTGCTACCTGCATTCTCTTCGGTCTTGCCAATAACAAACTCATAAAAGAAGTAAACAATACAAAAACTAAGTGAAGTAGAGCACTGCTTTCCAGAGCTCCTGCCCTTGATCCCTGCAAACGCCAGGAATCACTCTACTTCTCTTCCACACGGTCTGATTAAAAGTTTTTTGAAATTCTATTTGACAGCTTCAGTGTTTTGAAAATGCTGTTACCTTCAGTTGCTTTCAATAAATAGAAACAGAGATGTCCAGAGAGCCATTCATCTCATCCTAAGATAGGCATCTAAGATAGGTCAGCAAATGGTCTTCTGAAGATGATTCTATTAACTCTAAAGGGAGAGTAGACTTAGATATCTAACTGTTAGAAGTCTGTAATTAGACAAGATGATTTTCACCCATCAAGCTACTTTTATAGACAACTATACTCTTTTTTGCTATTATGATATAAAATCTCACATTTTTTTCAGTTAGGAAAATACACTATACCCCTGCTAATTTTATAATCCTGCATATAGTAAGATAGACTTTATTCTTATTCAAACTAGACTGAGCTTTAAGTTAAACTGTGATCTACAAAAGGAGCCTTTCCTTTTTCCCCCACTGGAAATGCCAGAATACCACAAGGGCATTGTTTTCTCTGTATTTCCTGGTGTAACTCAAAGCAAAATGTCTGAAAACTCATGAAAAACAATGTACTTGTCACATTTTCAGCTCAGGTTCAGAGATTTCCAGTTCACATACGATTCAAAGAATTGTCTAAATATTAGGATGCTCATCCAAACTAAAATGAAATTTCAGCTGCTTGAGATTCATCTGTCATTGATGATAAAGATGCCACGAAGAAAAAACCAATTATCCCGCTAGCCATGAAATACTGAGAATAACAGTAGTAAGAAC
This sequence comes from Burhinus oedicnemus, assembly GCA_008921705.1. Classification (NCBI taxonomy): domain Eukaryota; kingdom Metazoa; phylum Chordata; class Aves; order Charadriiformes; family Burhinidae; genus Burhinus; species Burhinus oedicnemus. The sequence continues at coordinate 2,934,146 of VFFE01007192.1, forward strand.
GGCACTTACAGAATTTACAGTGATGCAAAGCCATGAGCTACCAGGTAGATGAGCAAGGAACGTGGGAGACATTTCCCGTTATTCATACCAGGAGCTATACTCTGCGCCTTGCTGAAAACAGACCCCTACTGTACAGTATGCAGAAAGTCAGATACTGTCCACTCCAAACAACTGCATGTGTCAGTTCGAATTGCTCATCCAGCGGCGATACCTCACTCATTTCATGCTCCTCACCCTTTTCTCTGCATCACTCCTTTGTTGTGACCCTTTCTGTCAGACATGTTAGTTTTAAAGCCAGCATGAGATTAACTACATAATGCTCCCCTTTCAAGCCTGCCTTCTCTTTATCTTTGTCCAGCCGAGCTCCAGCTCGACACCAGGATGCACCAAGCCTCCCCCAGGGATGGCAGCGACTCCCTGGAGCCTGTTTGCATAACAGCTCACTTCTCTTTCGAACGTGGCCACAGTAAGAAGAGGGGCCACATTGATTCCAGAAATAAAACAGATTACTTTAATCCTAAACCTACTGCAGTGCCAGCATAATAATTCCCTTTTTTTACCACATGTTTAACCATTTCTAAGGAGGCTAAAATAGCTAGTCATTTGTTTATGTGATTACTGTTTAAGGAACAGTCCTCAGCTGGGTTTATTAAGGGTTTGGGTTTTTCCCCCCCAGTTTGAACAAACACATTCAGAAAAAAAAAGAAATCAGAAGACTACACAACTATTTGCTAGTCTCCTTAAAACACCCGTATTTAGAGTTTTCTCTCAGTCTGCCCACTGGTTTTCCAGCCAACCATTACATGTTTTTTTCCCATGTTTTTTCCCTGTATTTTCACTCTCTGCACAATACATCGGTTTAATTGTGTTTCCACTATCCCAGGCATTTCTGACTTCTTCCCTTCAAGCTACACTGTAGTAAAACAGGACAAATGCTGCAGTATTCTCTCTGTAAAATAGAATAAGACTTTAGCATGGATGCAATTTACAAGTTAAATTCACCCCTCTTAACTTTTTCCCTCTATAACTTAAGTCTCTAGTAATCTAAGTATCTGTAAACTACTCATTTACATTCTGTAGAGTCAACGGGGATAGGAACTTCCAGGGGGTAATTTATTCCCTACTAAGACAGGTGCTCAAGACAGGCACCTGCAGAAGATACTTGGTCCTACCTCATTCATTGAGTAAACGCAGAACCTTGATGAACTGGTTTAAACTTGACATGTAACATTTGGCAGGCTCACGTTGCAGGAGATGAGATTTACCCAGCGGTCTGAATGCTGTTAAGAACTTCTAGTCTTAAAAAAAAAAACAGCTGTTTTCAGATAATCTGAAATCATCTTCAAGTGAAATGAGGAGTGCTGGATCATTTATCGCATTTTTAAATGAAAATGAAAGCAATCACTGAGGAAAGAGTTCCTAGTGATTACAGAATTTTGTTTCCACTTCTGTGTCCTTTCGGAAAGATAATTGCTCAGACATTGGAACAATGATTTAGTAGTGGCGTGATTGTGCATCACCCAACGATACCCTGTTTATATGCGTAAAAAATACATATATTTATTATGGTGATATGGTATTGCTAAGTACTGCTCAAGCTTCATGTCTTGCTGAAGAGGGAGAGAAGAAGAAAAGGAAGAGTTGTTTTATCTCACTCTTAAATCTACTTCTATATACAAATTTTATCCTTTCTCAAATAAATTTTAAAATGTCAACTTTCCCAATGTTCAGAACTGCAAGCATTCACAAGCAATGTTTCACATGATACATGTAGAGATATCAAAATTAGTGATAAGTATCTATTCACCTAAAAATAGCATCCTGCTGAAGCATTAATATAGCTATGCTGAACAAGAAAGTATCAGCAGATTCAGGAATTAAAACTCAGAATGAATTCCATAAGCTTGTTCTAAACATCAGCTTATTTCTACTTTTGCAGAATAACATAAACTTGTACAGATGAGAAGTACGTGATGTGAGTGATTTCTATCTGCCATATGCATTTACTGCATTGGGTTTTCTTGATGGCTTCCTCCCTCTGCCTCTCACTCTAGACCTAGAGCAGGTGCTGCTAACCTAAATGCCACCCAAATCAGAATCACTTTGACAGCAGGATCCTGCTTATGCACTGTACTTCCCCTGCCTTCCTATGATGTTGTTGGAACATTTCTTTATCTCCATCCCTGTTGCCTTTTGACATGTGTATGCAAGATTAGAGCTAAGAGAAGGAAAATATCTTCTAGGTAATATTAATAGGTGCAACTTTTGGACTGTTTGACTAAAGGCATATCCTTACTTTCAGGTCAGCAAGCAAGGAATACAGTGGTTCTGGGATGCAGAGTTTTCAAAAGTTTAACTGCTGCATTTGACAATTGAATCATTGTAGTACAGCACGGCAATACTGAGGGAAGTCTTGCTCCTTTAATGAAATACGCTGTGGCTCATGCTGGCAATCTGTATATAGAGTATAACATGAGGAAAACTATTTTGGAATTAATCTGGTATTATAAGGGGAATCAGCCAGGACTCAACAGGCCAACAGATGCCTCCAGTTGACTCCTCAAAATGGCTTCTGCATTTTTAACTAGTGGTGAGCTCTTTTTCAAGTTAGTGCTTTATCCCCAGGAAACCTGATTTATGATGAACCAGCCTAAAGATCATGAAGTCTCAGACCACTGTAAACATGTTTGTTATCCGTGAGTAGTAATTTAGGCTTTCTGCTACTCGGAGATAAAAGAGCATTTTTATCAGCTTGTGTGCAGGATTCGTGAAGCGTACAGGAAAAGTCCCAGGTCACAACATTATTTACTTAGTGTTGCAAGTGGAGTCTCCTGGCAGCAAAAAAGAGCTATGATATGACATGTTCTTCATATTCCTCTCTTCTCCCCCTTCTTATGTCCCCCACAGCACTATGGGGGAAGCTCTCATACTCTTTCTGGGAAATAAGCACGGCTGGGTGCCTCCCTTGAGTGCCTGTACACTGCAGCATGGGGAACAAATAGGAGGAACTAGAGGTGTGGATGCAATTGCAGGGCTATGATCTCATTGGGATCACATAGACGTGGTGGGATTTTTCACACAACTGGCATGTTGCAATAGATGGATACAGTCTCTTTGGAAAGGATGGCAAAAGGGGTGAATTATGCTATATGCAAGAGAGCAGCACAGATGCATGGAGCTCTGCTGTGGGATAGGTGAAGAGGGAGCGGAAAGCCTGTGGGTCAGGATTAGGAGGCAAAACAACATGGGTGATGGGTGATGTTATGGGTGTCTGCTACAGATTGTCTGGCCAGGAAGAAGTGGTTGAGGTCTTCTTCAGACAACTGGAAAAAGCCTCACATTCACTGGTCTGGTCCTTATGGGGTTTTGAACCACAGCGATATCTGCTGGTATGCATTGACAACAGTTGATCAAGAAGCCAATGATGGGAGATACTTTGCTCACGTCATACTTACAAACAAGGAAGGGCTGGCTGGGGATGCGAAGGCTGGGAGCAATGTTGGCTGCGGTGACTATGATGGTAAAGTTCAGGAGCTTGAGGGGAGAGAACAAGGCAAAAACCAGGATTACTGCCCTGGACTTCAGCAGAGCAGGCTTTGGCATTTTTCAGAGATCTGCTTGGAATAATCGCAATGACCCTGGAAAGAAGAGAGGTCCAGGAGAGCTGGTTAATTCTCAAGGATCACCTTCTCCATGCTCAAGAGTGGTCCATTCTGATGGGCAGGAAATCAAGCAAAGGCAATAGGAGGCCTGCATGGATAAACAAGGAGCTCCTGACTCAACTCAGACATAAAAAGGAAATGTACAGGAGGGGGGAAGTAGGGTCAGGTGCCCCGGAGGAATACAGGGACACTATCCAAGCATGCAGGGATTAGTTTAGGAAAGCCAAAGCCCACCTGGAATTGAATTTGGCAAGTGATGTGAAGAGCAACAAGAAGGGGTTCTACAGGTACATCATCAAGAAAAGAAAAACTAGGGAAAATGTGGGCCCGCTACTGAACAGGGCCAGGGATGTGGTGACAAAGAAAGTGAAGAAGGCTGAGGTACTCCATGCCTTCTTCCCTTCAGGCACAAATTGAAATACAGAAAATTCTGTTTAAACATAAGAAAAAACTTTTACTGTGAGGGTGGTCCAACACTGGCTGCCTACAGAGGTTGTAGAGTCTCCATCCTTGGAGATACTCAAAACTTGACTGGACACAGCCCTGAGAAGCCTTGTTGACCTTACTGTGACCAGCAGGGTTGGACTAGATGCTCTCAAGAGGTGCTTTCCAAACTCAGTGATTCTGTGATGCTGTGACTCTGTCATTTAAAATTTTAGTTTCATATCAGTCAACTGCTGTTCACAACGCTTCTGAATTGGTGACACATTCAGTCTTTTTGCTATGTGGAGAAAGAATGGGAGGAGACAATGAAGAAAGCCTACAAGCCAAGTCAGACAAGTTTTGGGAAGAGACAGACACAGCTCAGGGTGAGTTTAAAAGATACTTCAATGACAGTTAAAAGACAACTTGTTAAATATCAACAGTCTCAGAGTTTCCTAAAGAAAGCCTGGTAGAGGATAGGGGAAGGAATTTTAGCTAAAGAGAGTAGAAAAAATAACGCAGCATATGAATTTGATGTGTCATTACCCATGGATCTGAGCAGGTTTCATTCTAACTTGGGACCTAGCTAACAGAAGGTAACTTTTACAGAATAAGAGTCTTACCATCCATCGGTAAGAAAGTGATCCATGTTGTTGGTATTTTAGATGATGACTCATAATTTTCCCCAGTGCCTTTATATGGATATTGAAAAGAAAGAGTGATTGATATAGAACCTGGAGGGTCTTTATATCTTTGGCAACTATGACAAAGCAGGCCATCAGTAGTGTGATTGCATTTTGTACGGAGGATGTTTTCCAGCTCAGTGCTTAACCATTAACTTCCTCAAGGTAAAATAACTACTCAGCATGGTGAATATATTGAACATTGTAGAAAGACAGAGGAATCTCTAAATGGGAAAGAGTAGATCATCCATCACTGCAGCTAGTGGTGTGCCTATTCCAAATCCTGGCCTGAAATTTGACTGGAAGGAGTCCATAAGCAAGGCGGTGAATAGGTTAGTTCTGCACAAACACAAATCAAAAGTGGTGGGAGTGCAAAGGTGACAGAAGAATGGTAAATTGTGTCTAAAAAAGTTTTAAAAATTTGCATTACTGAGTTTGCATTCTCAAAGCGCTCATTTTTTTCCCCAAGTTTTTTTAATAAAGAACTTAATATCTACTACTGAATGTATGCCTGGGGCCAGACAACTATGGAGAGAATCTGGCACTCGAAATATAAAAACCGTATCTCCATTTTGCAAAGTTTCTGACTAGACACAGTGGAAAATAGCAAATATATTCAATAAAAAATACATATACTTTAGCACTTCCTTGGCCTGCAAGGATAATTTATAGGCTTTAGTATGAAAATATGGTGTAGAAGATTTTTTTTGGATTATAAAGCTTTAAAAAGAGCATTTTTATATGTTTGGTGGAGAGACAACCACTTCTGTTTCATATAAATCTATATACCTATATACATATATACACACACAGAGAATGATATATGAAGCTGATATTAGTTAGGTGACACTATGTTAAGGAGCAGTGCAGTTAAGAGCAGTTAAGCAGTTAAGAGCACCACAAAGACATAAAGGTATGTCACTAATGTTTTTTTGAAGTTGACAGAAAAGAAACAGAAATGGTAATACTAATCAGCCAGATCATTCAAAGCATATAATAAAAATAACATTAATGAAAGGTCAAAACTTTGCAAAAAGAACACTATGAAGCTCTTGGAAAGAGCTCTGGGACTCCCAAGGCCTCAACTGACTCTTGGGAGATAATCAGGAAGGATCAGTCTTACCATATTTGAGTATGCCAAATGAATAAGTCCAGTTTGTTATCTGCATTCATAGTATATTTTTTAAGGTCAAGTGGAATCAGAAAAAGTTAGGGGACAACAGAAGAATATCCTCCAAAATGGATTTAAGAGTTTCCAGATTTCAAAATTGTTATGAGCAGCAACATTCACCATGCTAAAAATCACAATTACAACCACTGTATTCCTTACTTTCTGACCTACTGTGGCCAGAACAAACAGGTAAATTCATCTCACAGCTATCAATATGTAGAGTTCCTAAAACTAATAAACTGATCTCCATAGTATACATATAATATACTGAAAGTTCTTACCATTTTTTCGGCAACAAATTCACATAAAGCATCACACCTTTCATCCACTGTGACTTATCTCACACTACTATGACATTACTAAATCTATACAGATTAACATCTAATATAAACTAATGCCAGAATTTACCAAAGGATAAACCAACAAAGGAACTAATTGGAATTGCTGGAGTAGCTACTTTGCTGTCTCTACACTAGAACTAATCCAAACCCTAGCTCAGAAGCACAATCTTAGAATAAAATAAAACGATTGTGTAGTGAGTGCACTCTTATCCCTGTTACAGCAGTCTTCTTACAGTGCTCCTTTAGGTGGCATTTATTTAAATTATTTGACAGCAAATATGAAGAGGGATAATGGGTAGAAAGTATTCACAAAGTATTTTCTCACAATATTACTGTCCTTTGATGTCTGTCTTTATCTGGTGAATTTAGAATTTCACTTTCAATATAATTTTAATTAATTTAGAGAAAGCTCTTTGGTCTACTATAATATAGTTAAAATTCTCTCAATGTTACAATACTAAACTTCATTCTAAGGGTATTATATTTTCAGTGTTTTTAAATCACATTGGTCTAAAACAAATCTGCAGTGAAACATCTGTCTAATCATGTTCTCATAGTTACAGAGAGAAAAATAAAAATAATCCTCATGGCTCCAATTGCTTTTCTAACAAACTATCCTATACTTTTAAAAAATAATGAACCTTTAAAGAAAGTTAGTTTTAATGGGATTCTGGAAATTTTGGCATTCTTACTAAGACAATTGACTATCAAAGCCAACGACTGAAACTATGCATTGTTCAGTAAATGTCTGTTTTATTTACAATAGGATGGTGTGAAAAATATCAGCCATGGAAAAAACCAGTCAGAGTCTACAGAGATCTTATTAAAATGTCAAAACAAAACATCTTCCATGTAAATTACGCTAGTGTCAAAATATAAATTATGACATAGCAGTGAATGGAGAAACTCTTGATCAACGAATATAGAAATATTCTTTGCCTCTGTAGCATCATATAGCTTTAATAATAGTGACATCTATCCTTAAATTGGCATGTAATTACCAGTTCACTGCTTCTGAAACAAATAAACTTCAGATTACCTGTGATGTTTGAAATCCAGGCTGGGCATTTCAGGAGGCAGAATGAAGCGCAAAAGTCTTATTTTATTCTTGCAAGTTGCAAAACAATTCATTAACAGGGTGATAAAAAGAGTGAAATCTCATTTTTGTGAATGCTTTAACTGTTCTTATTGTGTAAAGAAGGTGTGTTTTGAAGTTAAATTGTAAATTGGAAAGTTTACATCTAGATGCCAAGGATGTCTGCATAGGAGGAAGCATGGCAGCATATGTTCCTATTGGTGAACCTTGTATTCATCAGACATGCAATTAATTTAGACTGCATACAAACTCACAACATCTACAGACTAAATTACTGAAGTCCTAAAATCAATTACAAAATAATAGCATAATTTTTTCTCCTTTTTTAAAGACTTCTGGCCTTACCTTTTACCCTTCCCACGGTATTGAGATAATTCTTCTACTACAACATCCTCAGCACCTCAAAGACTATCGTACTTAACAAAACAAATACAAAAAATCTGTTTCTTATTGCTTCCTTGAATTGTTGAATTTCTGTCCACCTCAGTGGCCTGAAATCTCTGACTGACAGATTCCAAACTCCATAATGATTGCTTATGATCTGATATGAATAACTTAGAACTAGAAACAGATGCTGTATCTCAAATAGGGTGTAAATTGTGTAAAATGTTTGTGCCTAGTTCCAGTAAATTGCGAGATATCAGACTGTATGTCCGCATTACCCTGATTTATAGACAAACCATTGTTGATATTTTGGGGGCTTTAAACTTGTATATATAATATTTTCCCTGTCATCCCAAGGACTCTGCTTTGTAACTAGGCAACCATGCTATAGAAAGCAGCACGATAGCATAATTTTTTAAATTCTTTAAAAATATTATAGTTATTTCTCCACATTGTTCCCTAAATTTCTCTAAAATGCTGCATAAACATACAAGTCACTGATTTGTGCCTTTGGACTATATTGTCTATATTGACTATATTTACCTATATTGTGGGTGATCTTCATAGCTTACTTCTGCCTTCAGTCCTTGTAAGCAATTACCAGTCATTCCTTTTTCCACTTTGTGGGAGTAGATCGCAACCAAAAATATGATCAGTTATTCTTCTGCCCCAATGATTCTTTTGTGTAGGATGCTGTGGAGATCAGCTTGGTCATTACTCCTTTTAACCGAAGAGGTCATGAGTGTTTTGAGCTGTATTGGCACTGCTGGGCTAATGACTCTTAATTTGGCCATTTCTTATCCAAACAGTATTAAGGTCTTTCAGTTTTCCCACTGAGTGGGCCAAAATTGGGATTTCAGTGAGAATTTCTGTACCAGATTTATTTCAAAAGATAGAGAAAAGAAACTGGCAGGCTGTTGATAACAGAATCTTTATCTCTTCCTCTACCTTATGAACTTCATTATCAAGCAAACAAAAATTGCAGAAGACCAATCAGTAGCTGTGGACAGCAGAGGTTTGTAGTTGACGTCTCAAGTGGAAAGCACAGAGTGGGACGAACTTGGATGTATGGAATGGACGTGGTATGAATGTAACATTAAAGTTACCCCTGGCTTCGTCACCTCTTCATCAGGTTAGACCAATACAAATCTCTCAGAGCTAATAGTCTTGTTTACTACCCAGAAGCCTCCACTGGGGAAGTATGGCTGCCCACTTATTTCTGTAGATGGACTTGGGAAGAGTGTGACTTCAACTTTGCACTGTGCACTCTTATGTAAAAAGTCTGTCCCTACGTTAAATTCAAAGTGTTATTTTTGACATAAAAAATCATTTAATGAACAAACCCTGCTGACATGACTCTTTTAATTAGAAGAGAATCAAGATTCTGCAGAACCACAATTAAATGCAATACATAATTTGCAATGGATATTAAGCTTTGTGCTTCGGGGTTTAACTCCATCTTTGTTCAGGTGCAGGGATGAGACTTGCACATATGTTTTTGTGTGTGTGCGCAGACTATCTCCCATTTGCTGTTACGGGGTTCCTTTGAAATCTAACGTTGAAACTTCCAGAGAGAGCATACTGCATCTGGAGTCTAATCCAGCACACCAATTGCTGATTGCCCAGGCTTCCCCAATTCCTCTCATTTTAAAGAAGAGCTATTAGCAGTGCTATTTCAAGGGTCTTCACTTCTTTCCCGCCCCGGCTCCCCCCTCCCCAGATAAGATCAATGTAATGTGGTGATGAAATTTCTAGCAGCTGCTTGAGATCAGTTAAGCTTCTGCCACTGTTTCTATGGAGGAACTTTCTCATTTGTAGCACTGGCAAAATATGAGTTTGCATAGAAGCATTGAATAGAAAGTGTGTTAACCAACACGCAGTAATAACATTATGAAGTAATGAAAGGACAATTGTCCAAGAAGCCAATTTACTGTAGTAAGAAGAGACAGATGAGCACACAGAAATTTGTACTAGATGCATAAGGTGGATTTAGTTGAGTTCATAATGGTGATTTAGGCAATATGTTATTTACTTCGTTATACTTTGTATATATTCATTTAGAAGATTGGCTGGTAGATATCAGAAAACTAACCCACTTTGTTTCCTAAGTACTGAAAGGGACTAAGAGCAGTACTTCTTTACCCTGAAAGCGTTCTGAGAATTATCACGTATTTGTAAATCTGGCTAAAATATAAAGTTTCCCATATTACCGTATCCAAGGTTGCAAGCTCACTTGTTTATTTTTAATCTCACAATATTTTGTGGGTTTTTTTCCTTATTTTCTCGATAAATATGATTGCCTGAAAGCTCCGATACCACTAAATGCAAGTTTCCAGCCCTGAGGTTTGCAGACAAAACCTTGAAAGCATTAACTGAGAGCTCTCTAAAAGCTTAGAGACCAGAAGGGAAACAAATTACAATGTACCGCTTTTTAAAGTGCCTTGTTTTAAAGTCAGTCACAAGATGCTTTGGGCTCTGATCCATCATTTCTGAATGTTTGAACTGATAAGATCTCCACACTGCAGTGTATAGACACAAAGAATCTAAGTTAATGGTTTGTGCCTAGGCTTCCTTTATTGTAGGTTTTCCTTCACACACATTTCCTGTTTGGTTTTGTTGGATATTTTGCTTGACTCAGACCACTGGATGGTAAACGCTTCAGGTCAGAGGTCTTAGCAATCTGTGCAGTCTTTTGACCACATACTTTTTCCATGCTCCAATTATAATGTTAAGTTACAGTGTAAGTAATAACCTTAATAAACCTGGCAGAGCTCCTTAGGAGCTCTTTCATTTTTCATCTGTATTTAGCTTTCCATTCAAAACTATATCTCCATTTAAATAAGGCAAGATGCTTTGACTTGAATTCAGTGGCACATCAGTCCAGTTTGCCCAGATATTTCTAGACTTCAAATGACTGCAGTCTTATTACTACTGTACCCTGTACCTCCTTTGCAAACAGGGTTGCAATTATTTTAATGCTGAAAAGAAAGAATGAAAAGGTGAAGAAAAATTTATCAATCCATAGAGGACTGGACCCAAATGGATACAATGCTTACAAAGGTGTAACAGCAAGTGGGAAGCCAGATAAGAGTGCAATATTGACTGAGTGTCAAGAGATTAGGTATCTCTTTTGGCAGGATAGACTGTCTCAAGCTGTACTGAGGAATAAGGGTAAAATTGCACATGATGGTGTGTACCAACAGCCAAGTGGGGATTCAGCCACGGAAGGGCCTTTATTTGGTACTTCTCTTAACACAGCTTCCAAAACCATAGTCCTCTGTTCCTCTCATTTTATTCTTCAGCTGACTCTGACTGTCAAACTGATGAATGGTGCGAGCTTACCGCAGCATAGACACTACCTGAGGCAAGCAACTTAGAAGCACAACCAGTGCTGGAGAGATGAAGACCCACCCCTATCTCCCTCCCCCTCCAACTCAACCCAAAAAACCCAAAACAACCCGACAACCCAACCCAAACAACCAAACAGTCAGACCTTAGATGGACAGAATTGCCCTCAGGAAATGCTTGAAGTCAGTCTCCACTGACTTCACAGGGGCCTGGGGAGAACTACAGTTGTAAGGTGACTTTCAGGTAAGTAGAGTTTGTTCCTCACAAATAGGTGGCAAACATCTTAAGCAGGAAGTTAATGTGGGTAGTCATGACCCCTTCTGTGTGATTCTAATTCATCTTCATACTGCAATGGCTTTTTGACAATTTGGACATTCATCTGGCAGAGGCATAAGAGAAATGGGCCCTGGTGGATGGCCAGCATTATTGAGTTGGCCTGACGGATAACAAGAATGATTATTCAAGTGGATGGTCTGATCCAACTAAACACATATTTTCAATTTTGTATGTTTAAAAACCCCCAATCTTTTGACATGTTTTCAAACTATACTAAACCAATTTAATCCCGAGGCAGTGTTAAACCAGGTGTCGTACATCTCTCTCGTAGATGTGTTTCTTTCCACAGTTTTAAACTATGACACTTGGTATTCAAAGGGTGGGGCAGACTAGGCTTTGAATTTCATGGGCAGCTGATTTATTTCTCCCAAGCGTGTGTTGTGCTCTTTTTAAGAAGAGGGAGGTCTTGGAGGAAGGGGAGACTGTTCCTTCCCTTAGGGCTACTGAAAGTCCTCAAAAAGAGAATGTTCAAGAGACTGCAGGATGGATTGAGCAAGAAAGTTATAGCAGAGGGCCTGGAGCTCATGCGTGGTTTGAAAGACTACAGTGAGGATGACAGAGCTGCCCAGCAGCCTTTGGAGTTGAGGGGAGAATTTCTTAAGGACTAGAGCAGACAAAGCAGAATTTGCCACCACTCAGCAAGCTGTTAAGTCAGCTGCAATCATAGACTACCCTTCAAAACACATTGGACTTGGAAGAACTCTGTAGAAAATTTAATTTTTTTAATGTCCTCTTTTGTCTCCCTTTTAAAAAGCTAAGTTTTTAGGTTTTACTTCTCTTTGGGGAACTCACAGTAGCAGGCCCTGGCACTTCCACCTCAGTGATTTGACCAAATTGGGATCCTGTCATGAATGCATGGCTAATTCCTGGCTCAGTATGAGTAGAATTTTGGCCCATATTTTGAAAAAAAGATTTTCCAGTTAAACACAAAGATGGGTTGACCAAACTGTCAAAAGCACTTTTCATACAATAATGCAACAACATACTACATATGCAAAAAGTTGTTGTTGAATGTTAAAAATCTTTTGGAGATCTGCTTTCTCTTGCATGCTTGTTGCCTATATGCCCTGACTAATATTCTTAATTAATTGTCACAGCAACAGATTATTGCCATTCAGTGTCTTGAACTGAAAAAAACAAGAGTCATTATGCAAACTCTGTTAGCATCAGCTCCTCTGTAGACTGTAAAAGGATTTGAGGTTGGTTGTGAATATTAAAAAAAAGTTAATTTAAAAAGAAAAAAATATGAAAAAGATTAAACTTTAAAATACATAGAAATATGGTAAGTAATTATTAGAAATGCATATTGAAATTGTACAATATTAGATCTGCAAAATGTGCCCACTATTCAGATCTTTGAACACTATATAAAATCAGATAAAAGAAAGGGGACTGCACATGCAAAAAGCTTGAACTAGATGATCCCCAAAAACAGCAGGTCACTCTGCTGTGTCATAAAGACATCAAATACTACACACTAAGATTTAAACTTTTACAGCTATGTTTGCAATTTGCTTTTCTATGCTCTGCCACAAGAAACAAACATAGTCCTAGTAGGATATATTACCCAATTTTGAGAAACATAAGGCTTGCCCCGTCAGATCAATTACCAGTTAAATCCTGTAGGAAAAGTGGGGGTTAGTTTTTCAAAAGTAATCTGGAGGGTTTTCTTTTTTAGGATTTTATCTTTTAATCCTATGGGCAAATACCTCATGGACCAGTAAAGCCTAAAGTGTTTGCTCGTGTAAAGTAACAAATGTAGGCATGCACTAACCTAACTTTGAACGAATCGTCCAGAAAAAAACCCCACTATTGGCATATTGTAAACATATAGTTGTACTAATCTCAGCAGAGAAACACAAGAAGCATTTAATAGGACATTTATATCATCTTAAAACCACTCTTACAGCACTCATTGGATTAATAAAATCTACAGCCACAGTGTATTTCAGGGAAAACAAAGTGAGCAGCTCCTTTCCCCACCCCCTTCCTTACTGCTCCTCTGCAAGAAAAAAGGAAAAATCCCATTTAGATCCGTGTTCCTTGCTGCATGAAGCAGCAAGCTTCTTGGCAGTTTCACTGATACTCTTCTGGCTGCTAAGCTTCAAAATAGTTCTGAACCTCAGCCATTTTATGAGGCCAGCAGTGATCCGAAAATACCGATGCCTGTCATTTACATGGAACAAGTCCTGATTTCTTGGACACTACTGAAAATCCATTCACCTGTAACTACTGAAACCAAAGAGACAGGGCAGGCAGTGGGAACTTGTGTATTGATGTACAACCATTTTTCCACGGGCTCTGTGGAAATTGTGCTAGGTTTCTTTTTGCAAGAGCTAGGAATATCTGGTAAGTATGTCACTGCTCTTTCATGAAACAGAATCACTTTTAATTCCTTTTATTATTGCATTCGGATGTAAAATGCTTATCAGTAGAAGATCTGGGTGCACATCACAAAATTTAGATCAGAATTAGGCAACCATTTCTGTGACAACCCCCACATAGCACCAAAATAGCTACTCTGAAAAGGAGTGATATGAGGCAGATGATTAAATGTCAGTGAATTCTAAAGACTGTTTCTACTAGGGAGCACAAAGAAAGAGCATTGTGCTCTAAAATGTCTCTACCCTGTAAGCTGATCTGCACAGACTGATGGTTCTTATGCTGTGCATTGGCTCTTTGACTGCCTTTTGACTCCAGAAGGTGCGCACGTCCACTTGTGTGATCAAGGTGCATGATCTAGGCTGAAATGGCCTTCCCCAGGGAATGCTCTGCAGCTGACCTCCTTGCTTTCAACTTCAGGATGCGGAGTGCTGCAAAAGGGTAAGGGTAAGACAGGTCTGAGATAATGAGCATGGAGACAATATAGCTCCTGGAATTTCACCCAGGCTGGAACTGGTAGCTGAAGAGGAGAATACAGGCGTGAAACACTCTTGTCAATGTTTCTTAATGATCTGGGCAAACAGATTTTGGTTAGCAGAAAACATGGCATAAGTGTCTTCACGTGCAGATTACTCAGCGATGTCATAGGCCACTTGCTGATGGTTGTAAGAATGCTAGTTTTCTATTTCCTCCTAACGGAAAGCATTAGGCTTGTACAATGTGGTAAATAGTTTCCTAATTGCACCGTACTTACAGAATGCCTTTTATCGACTGCAGTGCATTTCTAAAAATTGCACGCGCTTTCCTAAGAAAATTCTGTGAACATTATGGCATGTTATTGCCCCTTTCAGCTTTGCAGCTCCCACTGGTCTTTCCATATACCAGATTCCCATGATAATTCTTCTCCAGTATTTATTGTTAAGCCACATTAGGGACTTAGTTTCTGTTCTAGAAGCACTACATATCCTGAACAAAATCAAAATCCCCAATGATTCTCACCAGTGGTCACTTGAATAAACAGAAGTGCCTTGAGCACACAAGACTCCTTATCATGTTCCTCAGTATGCTGAACAAGTAACTACCTTACTGTATTTTATTCTACAGGCAGATTTGCGGTCTTCTCTTCTACCTGGAAGAAACAGCATTCTTAATGCAAGCCACATGATATACTTGCCCCTACACACCTTGAATACACACAGTTACACTGAGAACAAACCCTGATCCACGCAGACTGGTGGTTCTGTTGGTGCTGTGGTCAGGAACAGCAGCTGCGGTGCACTATAACTTGCCTAAGCTAAGAGTAATTACCCACTGCCTGAGACCTTGCATATAATTCATGGGTCTAGATTTATTAAACCTGCAATTAAGATCAAAAGAACATATTTTAGTGGATAAAATATGGTGTGTATGTTCTTTAAAAATACAGGCTGAAAATTTCAAAACTACATGCTGAAGTTTGGCTTTTCAGATACTTAGGCAATTTTGTATAAGCTGCTTGGTTTTTAGAAGCAACTAGCAATTTCTTTTTCATTTGTGAATGTTTAGTATTACTGACAAGTAGGCCACCTATCTGCAAGTGCCTAAATATGGACTGAGAAAACTAGGTTTTGGCACCCAGATACAAACACTGCAACTGTGAAGTTTCTATTCATTGTGAAAATTTGCTTTTTTTTTTTTTTCCCCCTCAGAGTGTAAGCTATTTTGCTCTCAGGAAATTGCTTTTTTCCCCCTCAGCTCAGATGGTTGCAGATATTTCCCAGGAAAATCCACACAGAACAAAAGTTTGCAATGTTTCTTGAGTTTCATGTCCTATTTTGACAGAGAAAACAAAACAAATACCTTATGTTCATAGACAGACAAGCTGACAAATTTATAACCCACAACTGAAATTACATGCTGGTACTGGCAAATAATAACAATGAAAAATATTTCTGAAGGCTTTAAACTTCAGACTATTAACAAAAATAAAGGCTCCGCACCCCAATATGTTTCTTATAGAACTGTCTTGTTCTTGGCTTGTTTCAATGATGTCTTAATAAAAAATAGACTATGTCGCTGATTTTTAAAATTTATCACATATTTGATCACTTTAATCCTAACTGAATAACATAGTAGATAATACTGGGAAGCCTTCAGTCATAACCCTGGATTTTAATATTTTATTCATTTTAAAATGTATACTTTGATAATTTTCTCTAAAGTTGCCACAAAATTGTTAGTCTGCAGACATTGTGGTTGAAGTATGAAAAAAACTGTGCCAGAATTCAGATTTGCCTTGAGAAAGGGTGGATGAGGTTCTACTTTTCCCTCAATTTTCCCTTTATTGTAAATACCTTTTTTGCACTTACTTGCACATTAACATTTCACATTTCTTTTTTCTGATTTCATCTTCATATATTTTCTTATGACTTGTGAAATCATGCTTATTTAAACAAACATGCTTAACTTTGTAGTTGTTTGACGTTATATTTTAGACCAAGTGATGCCATGAATAGGGCTGGTCTTATAAGTATGTCTTAAAGGATTTCTTGAATTGGGTCTTTTGTCAGTAAAAAAGCCACTGTAGATAACTCTGCTCTTTACATATTCTGCTTTGAATATTTCATATGTATCCATTATAGAAAAGTGAATCCTTTTTTATAAAGACCAGTTTATTTTAAAACAACTGATGCATTAGTATTGTCTTACTCAATGAAGCAGAAAATATTCCTACCTTTATGTTGTCTGAGGTCCTGTTCCTGATCTGGGTCTCATCTGCAGCAACTAGTAATTTTTGTTAACTGTCTTTTTAACCAGTCTGCTGGTATAGGTTTGACTATGTATGTCTGGCTTCAGCAGAATTGTTGCGCCAGTTGTAATATCATTGCTTATTTTGTTCCATGCAATTCAGTATCCTTTAGACTTCTAGGTTTATTTGTTTCTTAACTGGCAAAAAAAGAAAATCTTATCTGCACTTTAAATTTTCAACCATCTATGATTTAATTTTGCATTTGTATGTGGCTGTTGTGGTTTAGAGAAACTCACAACAATTTATTGTTGTTTAGACAATTATTCTATCACCTGATGACCCCTCCCCCTTCCCCCCGGAAGGCGAATCAGAAAAAAAAAAAGGAAACCCAAGGGTTGAAATACAAACAGATTTAATAGAATGAGACTATATAATTAACATTAATAATACTAAAGAACCTATATTGATCCCAATACCAATGTAGAAAATACGAGGATTACACTCAGCCAATGCTGTCAGTAGGAAGCTGGGCACTCCCAGCAGTGGACAGCAAATTTCAGACACTGCTAGCGCTACGGCTTTGGGAGGAAGGGAAGGCCTCAGGGGTCCGGCACCGGGGCAAGAAGTTCTCCGGATCGCAGCCAACATAGAAGAGAGAGAACTCCTCAGCAAACTTTCCAGTTTATACTGAATGTGACCTTCGTGGTA
>VFFE01007192.1:2952700-3027906 GCA_008921705.1 Burhinus oedicnemus
GGGTAACGGTCACCTGCCGGGGGAGGGGGGCGAACTTGTGAGGGAGCGGGGCAGCGCCTGGCCCGGCCCGGCCCGGCCGCGCCGACCCGGGCAGGAAGGGGCTCGCCCTGCCCCTCCGCTCCGCTCCCCTCCTGCGGTGCGCGCCGCCTGGGACACGCCGGCTCCTCCGGGAGCGGTATTTTTAGAGAAGCGGTGAAATCATCGGCAGATTCTGAGCGCTGCCCCTCTGCCACTTCACACCGTCACCGGGTGCTGGGGCGCCAGTGGATGTGGCGTCTCTTATCCCTTGCTCGTAGGGCATGTACTTCTCGTTTAAATGAGTACCCTATTAGGATTATTTTTCTTTATTCTTCACTTTCCGAATAAATCTTCCTTTTAAGGGTGTCGGAGTTGTGGTCTCTATCCGTAGACTGTTGCGTTCGCAGCTAGTTGCCAGGCCCGACGCTGCAGAGATGGAGCAAGAAGCACAACAGCCCCTGTTGAAATGTTCTCACCGTAGTTGAATGTAACTGGAGGTAGTAGCCCTGCTCGGTAATGGGGGGAAATCACGCTTTATCTCAAAGGTGCGGCATAAAAGTACTCGAGTCGCAGGATTTTTTCAGGGTGCTGGTGCGGATAATCTTCCTAAAGGATTTAGCTTTGATCACGGTAACTAGGAGTGTTTCGAATTCTTATGATTCAGTGGTTCCTACACCATAGTTACCGTATCCTTTTCTGTTTATGAAGCGCATAGGAGGCTGGAAGTGGATGTTGTACAAAAGGCAGAAAGGCCTTGTTAAGGAAATACAAAAGGTAGCTTGCTCCAGTAGCTCTCAGGTAGGGAGCTTGTCAAAATGATAGATGGTCTTTAAAAAGCAAATATTGCATGGCTGGAAGTTAGAGAGTGCCACAGGTGCAGGCGTAGCCTTTATCCCCCAAAATTCCCACCATTGCACCTGGCTGTGATTACAGCTCTGCTTGTGGCGATGCCAGCGCAGAACAGCTGCTATCATTCAAGCACATCATTGTCTCATCCTGCTCCCAGCAATTTTACACGATGTGACGGCTACAACGCTCGCGGCCCGCTCGGCTTTCCTTGGGTCGTGTTCCCGGCTGATGCCGCTAGAGCTGCAGCAGCAGTAGCTACAGTGGAAACTTTGAGGAGAGGGGAAAATATGCTCGGATAGATAAGGAGCAGGCCACGTAGTATGATATTTCTTTCCAGGTAACTGAATTGCTTGACCTCTTCTGTTTGTTTGGAAACAGTGTTTTAGAAAGGCTCCCAGATCTTCCTGTCACGCTTGAGCTAGAATCAAAGGGAGAGAGAGGGATAAGCTGGTTGGAAATGTTATTGAGTCAGGTACATGGCAGTTTTTATATACGTATTGTAAGCTTTGGTCTGTGTTGGTGTGTACAAAATCTGTAGCTTTCTGCATACCTGAAGATGCAGCTTTTGCCAATGCTGAGATTTGTATTTAAGTAAAGGCAGATTATAGCATATCTCCAGAAGAACCTGAAAGTTCTTTCTGAAATGAAATTCCAAGTTTCAAAGCTTGTATCTGGCTTCGCTTGATTCAAGGATGTGAAGTACTTAGGGACTGAATTTGTCTTGCATATTGCAGTAAATCATTTCTGTACTGAGCTACTCTTTTCGTTTCTAATTTTCTGGTTGTTAAACGACCTAATAGTTTACACAGGACTTTACTTGCTGTTTCCTAGGTAACAGCTAGGTATCTGTTCCAATTTTAGGAGAGCTTCGTGGAGCAGACAGGTTCCAGTGTAAACCCCATTTTTAATCCCTCCGTGCGTTTGGGTTGAAAGACTAGTTTGCCTGAAAATGCTGGTTCGTTCTTTGCTGTTAGAAGGAAGGCCTTTCTGAAAGAAAGGAGTGAGATGATAAACAGTATTTAACTGAGAGCGTGATCTTGCAGGCAGCTTACCTACAGAAAGTTGTGTTGAACTTGGCTGGTACTGAACTTTTTCATGACTTTCAGTCTTTTAATTTTATTTTGCTGTGCTTTCAGATCTCATTTTAGGTTGCAAGTCAGCTATTACAGTTGTAGTTTGCAGCCTTGATTCTGCAGGCAGTGGCACGGATAAGCTCTGTTATGCATGGCTACTGGGAGGGATACTTCTTAAAGTCATGGTATAATTTTAATAGATGTGGTGAGAATTTAAATTTTGCCTTGATCAATGAATGTATAAGACTTTTTATCTAGAATAAGCTTAAGATGGGGTATAAACTTTTAGAAAGGTGGCTACTGGATATAAAACTTTACATAGCATACATAAAATATTATTATGTTTTAATTATCTGTGCAGGTTTTTTTACGTGGTACCTGTGTGTAGGGTCTTTTAGAGACTTCTGCAACTGCTTCAACAGTCGCCCACAGTTGCTGGGTGAGTGGGGAATATGGGTGTAATCTGGAAAAGGGATGTGTGCAGAAATGGAAGAGAATGCCAAACTGGTCTTAGGACAGATGTGATCTTTGATAATCTTTTTCTTTCCTTGTTTTTGTAGCTCTGTCATGTTGTATACTATGCATCAAATATCGATTGCTTCAGTTTCTGTTGATTTCTAAAGATTGGAGATAACCATCTGACACTGAAAACAAAAATACTGTGTAGAAATACTGATTGCACTTTCACTGCGATAGCCTCTCTCCCACTCCCCTTTTGGAAATTCACCAATCTAGTAATGGTCTGGAATAATTGTTTTGGTATAAATCTTGCGGCATCGTTCTCTGGAGAAAAAACCAAAACAAACCCCTTTTCTTGTAATGAATTTCCAAGTGTAGAGAATGATTGACAAGCCATGTTTAATGGATCAGTACTCTGTTGTGGAGCTGTACAAGGCAGCTAGGTGAATATTTCTGTAGTGTGGGCTGCATAAGCGCGTATGGTGTGGTTGTGTCTGTAATTTGGGAGGGAGAATTAGTAGGATAGATAAGGTGCACATAAAAATTTCCGGATTAGGTTGGATCAGAAGTCTGTCTTGCCTGGTATTCTCTTTTAATTGCTTTTAGCAGCTGCTTGGGCAAGGAGTAGAACAAGCACAAGTATGGAGCGTTAATTCTTGAGCATAGCGTTGGGAGTGGAGGAATGATGGTGCTGCTGTGTCGAATATGAAATAGAGCATTTTCAGATCCAGGTAAATCTGAGTAATGGGCACAGTGTCAAGTTTCTAGTCAGTACTGGACCGATGGACTATGAAACAATAGGTCAGAATAGTGAATGGAGGTTAGCGAGAGTTTAAGTCTGTATTCATAAAGTATATTTTTAGTTAGAAAACCTGTTTATTGCAAAGGACTGTTTTCATGATGTCTGTAGAGGTCAGTTCTATTTCAGAGCTTTCATAGCAGGATATAAAACTTCCATGTGGAAAGATGGCTGTCTGGATACCACCTGAATGTGACTGAGTGGGGTAGTGACGCTCCAGAGTTGGGACGCATAGCTTCTGTGCCCCTGCTACTGTCTGTAGCTCTGCCAAATAACACTAGATAGAAAATAACACGATTGTCAACATGGGTGGCCATCAGTCTGTAAACTGTGGTAATACTGGTAAGGATAGGTTGGATGTCTCTGTCACACTGTTACCTTTGCGGGAGAAGTTCTGAGCTCACGCGAGCCATTTGTCACCAGAGAGGAAGCCTCCCAAAAATAGGGCTGCAGTATGGGGTAACAAAGTAGACATTTGCACTGCCTCATTGTGGCTATTAAAAGTATAATTAATGGAGAGTTAACCCCGTGTAACAAACAGGAGGATACCAGCGAGACTTGGACCCGTCCTTAACAGCGATGCTAATTTGTAGTATGTGGTAGGTAAATTGATAATACCTGGATCTTTACTTTTCTGCTCAAGTTTTGGGTTGCCATCCATTATGGTTGAGTTTAAATTTATTCTGTTAAAAACTGGATGTGAATAGCCATAGCTCTGCTGTACCCCTTGGAATCAGCTTTCAAACAACAGCAACAAAACAACCCAGTAACCCTGCAAGCTCTTCTTTTCAGAGAGTACTCAAATATGTTTTTTTTTTTTCCTGTGATTATGCTAAACCTGAGGTTGAGTTTCTCACTGAGGAGGAACCTCTTACGAAGTCCTTTTTCATTGGGGTGGATAAATTTCTCATTCTCATCTTTTGTGCTTATCTTTCCATAGCTGGACATCTCTAGTCAGGTAGATCAGCTTGGTACCTGCACAAACATTTGGGCTTTTGGGTTCTTACCGCTTATAAAAGTGGTCTAAACAGACTCCAAATCTCAGATTCTTACATTGGTTGTTTTGTTTTTCAGCCTTTGTAGCCCTGTGCTTGGTCCTGTTCTCTCCAGGTACTGTCTTTAGACGTCCTGCCAAACTGGTATGAAAGGTCCTCTCCTAGAGCTGTCTTAAAATCTGACAAACCAGAAGCTGTGTTTGCAGATTCTGAACGCTAGGCTCTGGTTTTTACAGGGAACAAGGTTGTTTGGCTTCATGGTTTAGTTATTTTTATGTGGCCCAGCAGATGTATGTTTTCCAGATCTAAGGTTCTGAGATTAGTCGGTCTGTTGTTTGATTGATTTATTTATTAAGGAATTTGAGAAGATTTTGGGATGCTTATCTATCTTTTCTTTAGTTTATCAGACTAGCGTCTTTCTTTACCTGTGATTTTTCCTCATCATGTTTGTATTTTGCTGTGATGTAAAAAGCCACTTTAATGGAGACACAATTAAAAGTGTACCTAAGTTACTGATGCTATTTTACATACAATTTTTGGAACAGTTTTTAGGAGTACTCTTTGAAATGACAATATCATAGCTTGTAAGTTATTTTCAGTATTTACAAAAGACTGTCAGTAAGAAAGCCTATGATTATCCTTTTTATACTCAAAGGAAGTAATTTAATTCTAAAAAGGTTTTTATTATACTGGATGATAATTCAAATAACCATGAATTTATTTCACCTTTTTTTCTTGAGAGGACTGCATTACATTTAGTGAAATACTTTTCTATTCACATTAATATAAGAGCTTTACCTTATATTTTATTATTTGTCTGTTTTGTTAGCTGACACACATAATAAAGACGTGCTTTAATGTCTGATGTTAGTAATGTTGTATGTCATAATGGCTTCAGCAGTTTAGAGATTTATTAAAACCACTCCTTATATTATGAACTGCTGTAAACTTGTCAGGTGGCCAGTGAACGATGGTGCAACTCTGCTAAATATGTATGTTCTCTAAATACTGTTTGCCTAGTGATACAATGCTTAAAAGATGTAACCAGAAGTAACCTTGCTTCTGGACATTTTTGAGAAAGTAAAAAAAATGGAAAATAAACTCCACAAGTAATGCTATTATTTCCCCCTCTTCTACTAATTACTAAAGAAGATGGAATGAGAACTTTGAGAATGGATGCTCTGATTTAAGAACAATCAAAGCATGTGCAGATTCAGTATAGTATTTTCATTTCTAGGAATATTGCTCTTCCATTTGCTTTTGTTGTTTTTGGAGAACTTCAGTCTGTGATGTCAAATCCTTAGTGACGTGGTTGAATCAAGAATCTTGGGATGGTTTCTTTTATAATCGCAACTTGCACCAATGTTCTTGTGTGTGCACGTTTAAGTCAATCTCTTAATTTTCTCATATAGTTTGAGAAGATGGATAGAAAAGATTGGTTTTTTCTTTCCTCTGTATTTACTGGTACCAGAAAGAGCCTGAGATGTTTTATGGTTTTTTGTTTAGTGTTGGGGGGGGTTGTTTGTTTGTGATTTTTTGTTTGTTTGTGATTTTTTTGTTTGTTTGGTTGGTTGGTTTTATTGAGAAGCCTGCTTATCTTATCAGTCTGATATAGTCATGTGGGAAATTTCAGTTAAATTGAAAAAAATTCCTTAACCGTGTCAGTATTATAAAATGAGGATATATTTCCATATTTTACAATGTTCTAGGTCATTATGGAAGTGCACCAAGCTGTTCGTAGAAAATACAAACTGTGACCTGTGGATAATACATGCTCTCAGCTCTGCTGGTAATGTGGCAGAGAAGGGGTCTTTTACTGCTCTTGACAGCATTTTCAAGCAGTTATGTCAGTGTATCACAACTTAGTATCTGACTGATGTGGTGAGGAATTGAGTAAAGTCATATAGGAGCTACCATCTCCTATAAAATGAACCAACATCTGGGAAGGATCTGTAACTGTTGAAGACAAATAATGCAAAAGATCAAATGTGAAGAAGAGAAAAGTAATTTTGGTTTCCAGTCCTACACAGTGTCATGCACACACAAGTAGCCCTATTAAACAAGGCGAGACCAACTGAGTACATGAATTACTTGTTTTTATGACTGTTTGCACGTAACCTATTCGGATCTACCACAGGATGGAAACTTTTGGTGCTGATAAAGTATCAGCGTTTAAATATTGTAAGGACATGCCTTGAATGGGAAGGGACTTCTGATAATACCAAATTGTGCTTAAAGCTGCTAACTGCTTTTTATAATCATGAGTAATTGTGATTAAAGTTTTCTGAAGTACCCTGAAGAAATTTGTGAACTCAAAAGGTTGTACATTTATTGAAGGTATGTTTGAAGACTTTTAAAAGAATGTGTGAGACTGTTTCTGATAACTATTCCATTGACTGGAAAAGAAGCAAATAACAGTGCCAATAGTAGAAATTTCAGCAATTAATTGCATGTTCAAAGCCTAGTGAAATCAACACTGCTTAAAATCTAAATGTGTCAAAGTACATTGGAGCTAAAAATGTGAAGAACTCAGAGACTCAAAAGTCTTTCTGACCTAAATCAGAACCTGGTGTTGTAGAAGTCTCTACCAGTATTCCTTTAGTGTGGAGTCTATAGAAACTTCCTTTAATAGGTTGATTGTTGGCTATAAAACCAGAAATTTATTTCTGTTAGTTTTAATAATCAACAAAGAAGAACTTCAGGGGAGAAAGAAGTTTTGAATGAGAAAGAACACTCTGAAGAAGTAGAAGGAGTGTGGTGGAGGGTAATGCAAAGCTGCATCCTATTAAATATTTTTCACTGGTGACTTAAAATAGGAGAGGGAAGTGATAAAAAACTGATGATTAACTTCTAAGAAAGTTCCATGTGAGATTTACTGCTTGGACAAAAATAACTTTCTTTGGGAAGGATGGTAAGGAAAATGATTGCTGATTGGCTTGGGTATTTTCACAACTGTTTTAAGTTAATAGCTTTAAATTAAACACTTGATTTTCTTTTTCAAAGAATTCTGTTATTATAAAAGCATTGTTAGTGGGTACTGAAAGCAAGCTCTTTCATTTTAATTATTATAAAGTTAGTGAGGGGAATTGCCGGGTATCAGTTTTAGCTATGGGAGCTTGGGGAGATAAAGTTCTGGAGAATAGGTGGATATCTTGCAAGATTTTGAGAACCATTGGTAAAAAGGAGATTTATGCAGAGAATAAAAAGAAGGTGGTGAAGACAAAGAAGTAATATTTGTATGCTAAAGTCAAATGTTGAGAATGAATCCTTTTATGATCTTCTGATTCTTAACAGAGTTTATTTTTGGGTTCTACTTGAAAATTTTGAAACTTTAACGGAAAGATATTTGGGATACTGGAATGCATTATGAGTTTGGTTTTTTTTTTTTTTTTACGGTATCTACAGACACAAAAAGTGTGTATGTGTGGATTGATGAAAACTACTTAGTGATTTACATTAACAATCAAAAAGGCCAAGAAAGTGTCCCTTCTGTTCTTCAGGATTTATTTCTATAGATGTACTTTTTTGGTGGGAGAGAGAAGACATAATTGTTGAAAATAACCTTCTTTAGGAAGAAAATGTAAAATCAGTATTTGTAAAATTTTGTAGTATTGATTGTACCCTGTTTAGGATGAAGATTTTCCAGAGGTTTTTGCATGATGAAGTTTTTATTGTTCAGATGAACTGTCAGCCTTTCTCATGTAAGCGCTTACACATTTATATAAAATCCTTTTCCAGTATTATGCAGCCCGTAAGGTTTTGCTTACGTCGCTTATAGATTTTGCAGTTTCACTGTTTGTTTTTAATCTTGAATTTGTGATTATATGACTCTGGATTTGGCAGTACTCGTATGTTTAGAGAGCAAAATGCCCATTATTCTATGGTAGTAAATGCTACCAGGAGCACTAACAGTTGCACCAGCCATGTAGAACAACCTAAGCATGTGTTGTAAGTCCAAGCTGCGTGTGTTTCACTTCTGCCCTGTATTTGACTGAAATAGAGAAGTGGAGAAGAAATCTGGAAATGGTCCGTATCTAAGAAGATTAGTAGAGCCAGGATGCTTCATATTTACCTGAATGCCTGAACAATGGCACTGACTTTGGCTTGCTCTAAATGAGACTGTCGCAAGCCTGATTTTCTTGAAGCATCCATAACAGGGGCCGTAAGAGAGTGGAGATTGCGATTGCACAGAAGAGCCTGCCCAAATGGTGCTTAAGTTCAAATTTTTCTTTGCTTGTGACGTTAGGCCTTTATCCCACAAAAAATGGAAAGTTACTACAGCACTGCCTTTAAGGCCTTGCCCACTCTAGAAAGAAGTGGGCTGTTTGTTTAACACTGCAATGCATAACAGGTTGTTCAACTTTAGCACAGAAAAGACAAGTGTTTTGACTGTGTGATGTGACTAATCATGTGAAAATGTAGTTTACGTGTTCAGGTAGAAATGATCGACATTAACATACTTTTTTTTACTGACATTACATTATGGATCATATGAAAATTGTAATTTAAAGGCATCTGCATTTCTTGATCTTTTTTTTTTTTTCCTTTGGTTAACCTCAGATGATGTTAACCAAAACATTCATTTTTATTTTTGAAGAAAAATAGTTTTTTTCCAGAAAGAGGCAGTTTCCTCATGAAGTTGGCTATCTGCCTAGTTTTTTGCTTTGCATTATGTATTGTACGTTACCTGTCATGTTTACAAAGGGTGCACTCTCCTTGGCCAGGGCATACAGTGAAGAGGGACAGAGAACTGCGCGTGGGGAGGATGATCTGTACTTCACTATTTTGCTTTGAGGGCAGGGTGAATAGGGGCTGCAGTGTGTAATGGGGGATGAGTAGCAGAGGTAGGAAGAGAGAAGAAATTGCAGAAGGTAACTTAATGAATGTTGTCTTGAACGAGGTCTTATTTGCTATGAGTGAATTGAAGTAATTGTTCAAGACTCTCAGATCTTTATGTGAAGATGAACTTGCATTGTTGCCTGGGTAGGAGTTTATTTCCTTTGTAAGGCTGGTTGAATTAATTGGTTAGATGTGCTGTAATCTGTGTGACTGCTACTTAAAAAAAGGAAGAATTCACTCCAACATTGCAACAGAAAGAGCTATCTTTATTTTTTTAAGGTCTTGAGTTCCTTCTTGAAAGTCTTTCTTTCTCCAAGGGGTTTCTGGTGGCTGAGCTTGAACTAGCTCAACACATGAAATAACACAGTGGT
This sequence comes from Burhinus oedicnemus, assembly GCA_008921705.1. Taxonomy (NCBI): domain Eukaryota; kingdom Metazoa; phylum Chordata; class Aves; order Charadriiformes; family Burhinidae; genus Burhinus; species Burhinus oedicnemus. Next base: position 2,962,104 of record VFFE01007192.1, read on the forward strand.
CCCTGTCTCCCTGTGTGTCTGCTGCTTGAGAGACACTATGATCAGGAAGGTGGGTTTTCTCAGGGTGAAACTCATTCCCTGCACTTGATGATTGCCAAGCTCTGTGACTCCCCCCCAAATGCAGATAACTTGATTTCAAAATCTGTAGTAATTGGGGAACGTGCTTATGTTTTATTGTGGCTTAAAAAGTTCCAAAACCCAGAATGCATTTGGGTTTTTTTCACTGGTATGAGGAAGAATTAGGAGTAGGCCCTGGCACTCTGATGCACTTTCAGGGGGGACTTCTGTAAATATGGTCAACCTGATGTAAGTGCTGATGGGAGGAGGCCTCATGAGATTGTGGGGTCTGATCTCCGCTTTCTTCTACCTTCCTGCTCCCCTCCCCCGATCTTATTGCCTGCAGCCCTTTATGTATATCTTACACCATGGTGAGGTGTAAGGAAGGACTAAAACCACTAGAAAACTGGTTTTGGTATGTTTCTTTTCTACTGGTATAGATGTTTAAACTAGCCTGGCGGAAGCGATTGGAGCATGTTGTCTTGGGCAGCAAGGTGGAAGGGGGAGGAAGGAAAGTGGGGCTTTTGGCATCTGATCAGCTCTGTTACATTGCACCACAGTTCGTGGTGGGAGCTACTGTGGAGACAGACACCTCCATTCAGTTGCCTCTGGGAACTGAGAAGTGGGGAGGCTACGTGAGAACCCCACATCTGAGTGAATTTGGGGAGAGGGGGCTATCCTGGAAAAGATGGGTTGGAGTGGGGAGAAGCTGCTTCAGCCCCTCTGAAATTCTTCAGGTCTTTCCTGGCTCCTCTGGCTTCCCCGTCTCCCACTTCTCCTGCCTGTGGAGCTTATTTTGCTGCCTTTGAGTGTCTCAGCTTTGCCTGGGCACCTGCAAAACCAAGTGCAGGTTCTGAATGCTAAATGTAGATTTTGTGTATTGTGCACATCCTGATGTACCAAGCTATTCCACCCCTGCTCCCGTGCCACACAGTCTGAAGAAACTGGCTTCCTATCAGCATGAATTGTTTTAAAAAGGAGATTTCTCTTCATATCTTTACATTATTAGGCAGGAGAGGAGAACAGTTGTCCAAAGGATTAATTTTCCTATATTGCTTGTTGAAGGTGAACTGTCCAGGACGAATGACGGGTTGTTCAATGGTTTGGGTTTTTTGGTTTTATTTTTTAGCTAATGAACATGTGTTCGTTCTTAGTGGTAAGCTTGTGGTTATATCTTTTCCATATACATGTTTTCCAGGTTCTGGAAGCTGTCTAAAGAGATAAAAGGTTTCTTTTCAAATTCTCAATTTCTGAACTTGGAAAGAACATCTTACAAAAGTTAGTGTAGTGTGTCTGTGCTGCTTCTGAAACCACAAAAAATAATTGGAGACTATTAATGGCTTGCTTTTCAAATGCTCTTCATTTCTAAACTGGAAATGTAAGTTTTATAGGTGCATTAATTAGCCTGAATTTTTAATTCAACTTCGAATAATGTGGCTTTCTCGTTTTTTAACACGAATGGGGAGTAAACTTCAAGGAGTTACGATACAGCAATTTTTTCAGTTCCTGCTATATCTTCTGTCATTCCTTGTACATACACGATGCTTCAGCAGCCCCTTCCTTGTCCATCACTTTCATGCTTTGCAGTGCTTACCTATTAAATCTTATATTCACATCATTGAAAATGTGGGATAGGGAAGATGGTGGTTATGGGAATCCTGAAGGATACATCTAAAGGATCACTATAGCAAACCCACAAGTTATTCCATTGAAAAATTTGAATTAAGAACTACTCGGTCTCTTTCTGCTTGTTTTATTTTATTTGTATAAAAATATAGTATATCAAGGGAAGTATTGACAAGATGCACAGTTAAAAACACTGTGGTTTTTACTCTCTTTCTAGATGGCTAACATAGTGCATCTGGATGGCTAATATTTAGTATGTCTTAAAGAAGACCGCTTTCTAAGTAATATTCTTGGAATATGAACAGTAGAATACAAGCCTGTTTTGCTTTAGTTGACATGCTTGGTTCAAAAATTTCCAATATCTTTATTTTTCATGCTGAATATATTGCATTTTTGTTTACTGAAAGCAACCTTTTTCTTTCAAAGCAAAACATTAAGTTTATTCTTTGTCTCTTTTGATGCCTTTAGTAGGCATTAAGGTACTGTGACAGGCCTTGCTGAGGTGGGATTTTCCAAAAAGGTAGTGGAAACGACAGTGTGGAAAACTTGATAGAGTCTGTGCCCCTGCAAACTGTTTCCGTTCTTGTCCGATTGGATTCAAGTTTCCTTGGTGCCTGGGTGTGCTACCGGTTGCGGTGACTGTTCGATAGATTTAACCGTAGCCTGCTGTGTAAAGGGTAGGGGAGGAACCTTCACCCTTCCAGATGTCAGTGCAAGCTTCATCCTTCATCTCAACAAAAATACTTTGTATTTATGTAATGGCAGAATGTTGATTTGCTTTTTGTTGTGTTTTCTAAAGCTCATCTCGACCTCATAGTGTTCTGTGACCTTGAAATGAACAGACAAGTGTGTGCTTCTTGAAGCGTTTCCCTTTCGTTTGTGTTCGTTAGCCATTAATGTCAGAGTTCGTCCTGTTTTCTCATGTTATGTGCTGCTTCTCAAAATGAGAAAATCTGTTTTCTTGTTAAATGTTTAAAATACTTCTTTCATAGGACAAGATAAAGCAGCATTAGTTTGAAATTTTTTTTTTTTTTCAAGTGGTTCATAGTTCAGTGCTGTAATGAGCCGCTTTCTAATTAGAGGACACCTATCCTACTGGGCATTATCTCAAAATGGCTGAAATTGGTTTTAGCTGCATAAAATATTACTGGATTAACATGTGTTTACCAAGCTGTAATGATAACAACTGGCATCTATTCTATCCAGTGTTCAAAATACTCTTTTTTTCCATCTCTAAATGTAGGGGTAAGCAGAAAATGGTTTCTCTCTTAATTTCTGTGGTATGGTTTGCTGCTTCATTTCTTTTCCCCTTTTCCCCCACATCCCTCCAATTAGTTTTCCACTCAAGGACCTTTCTTATGCTAGATCCGCCTTTTCATGATGAGTACGTTATGCTGACTCACAAGTTGTCATGATTGCTTGGCAGTATTGGCAGGGGCAGCTGCGCGGGTACTCAGACCGCAAAAAGACACCTTGCACCAGGTTTTTTGGTGTTAATTAGTTCAGTATTCTGGCTTTTAAATGTATTGGGGGGAATAGGTGGTTCGTGCTTTTCTTTATACTTATGTTCAGGGGAAAGCAATTTTGAGCATTAGACAGCAAATTTGCTGTTGGTTCTGCCTTTAGTGTTTAATGACAGGAAGGCTTAAAGTTTGTGTAGTGTTATGTGAAATGATAAGGAAACTTCACTCATGTTTTCACGTGATCTTTGCAAAAGTTTGGCAAGTAAGGACAGCATGGCTACTTTGTTTTTCACATGCATACAATCATTTTATTCCCTCTTCACTTGCTCATTTTTTATTTTTTGAACTGAATGATACAGACCTTATAACTAAAATGTGGTGGGTTTTTTTTTTTTCCTTCCAGCCAAACTGTATGCACACTGCATAGGCCAAATAACCCTGTGTACAGCGTCTCTTTATTCACTAAGTAAATAACAGCGTAACTTGAATCGCAGCCAAAACTTTCTTTGCAGGCTTAACTGTTGCTCTGATTTCATCTGGTAGGACCTGCCTGTCCCAGATGCCGGTTCTCTTTGGCTAGTCAACCACAACTGGCCCCACGTACCCCAACTGGAATTAATGAAATGCCTTCAGTGCTGTGCTGCAGTAGCTACTGCTGTCAGGTTGTTTGAGGGAAGGAAACCTGCTATACATTTTTAGGTCTGCTTCCCTGTGCTGATGGAGTGCTTCTGAATGTGACGGTTCCCAGGCTTGGCAGACTCTTCAGCTGGGCTGTAAAATTTGCATTACATTTCCAGATGACATGATCTACTCTCCAAACTGGCAAGCTTAGTCCAGCAACTGTTTTGAATAATTTGCTGAATAACCGGTGTTAATAATGACAAAGGAGTTGCATGTTTGGGAGGTATAGGGGTGTATAAATGCACCAATGCACACACATGCCCACTCAGCTTACCATACAGCTCCTATAAAATATGAATGGAGAGTCTTTGCTAAATAAATGTAACAGTCATTTGAGAGGCAAAGACCATGGCTTTCCATTCTCCAGTTGGACTTTCATAATTCATGCCTATTGTGTTGAAAGTTATGGTTGTTCCACAGTAGAAGAGAAAAATACTACTTCATCTCTGCCGTAAGGTATTTTTACAGTTTAGTGCGTGGTGACTTGTTTAGTATTTTTTGACACTTATTGACACATACAGAAAACACAAATACTCGGACAGTGATAATCATGGTGGTCAACTGGATGGAAAACTTAGCTCTGTAATCATCAGGCACGGACTCTGCCTGGGCTCAATGTAAAGATCAGATCACAAAATTCATCTGTCACCTGGTGAAACATGGGAGAGAATTGTTATTCCAGAAGAAGCCACTAGTTCTGATTACCTGTTTGTTGTGTATTTCTTTTGATGTCCTGATCATTAGCTATAAGTTAATGAATGCTGACTTCCAAATGAGGATGCCAAATCATCAGCTGGTTTTGAAATTTAAGGCTGCCTTTGGCGTTATATTATACCAGTTTGTTATTGGGCCTTATGTGAGAATTTTCTAAAGGACACCCTATTTCCACGTGGAATTATCTTAAAACATGCTTTTCTAGTGCATAATTAAAAATACTTACACCAAAATTAAAAATACACTTTCTACCTTTTGGTTTTAAAACGGTCTGCTTTCCTCTGTCCCGTGTCCCTATAGTGATTCTGATTGATTGCAGTGGCACTTGGTGGTGACAGAAGAGTGGATCACCTGCAGTCTGCTCAGCTTGCTTCTGGATTTAGCCAAGAGTCATCTTTTTTTTCCCCTGTTTTATTTTAAACTGGTCAGAAAATCTGGGGAAATGCTTTTGCTGAGACTGTTTAGTGTGACGTGTCTGTTAATAATTTGAAGGGAACTTTTCAGGCATGTTGCTGGGTTATAACTTCTTAACCATTTGCAAAATAAACCCTTGTATTTTCCTATGTTACTTCTGGAAAAATGTGTCAGCGTTCAGTGGCAGCATCTGAAAAATAGTGTTCATCCACTACGTAAGGAATGGACTTGGCAGTAGTTTTTAAAGAATTAATTTGTTTCCATTGTAATGGGAAATATATTATAAGATCCAGTGAGATAGTCCACTGTCACCTGGAACATTGTGCTTTGTTTCAGCTACTGTTTTTTAAAAAAATGGAGAAGAAAAAATTCCACATGCTGGTGAATTAAAATATTTGAGAACTGATGAAAAGAAGGGAAATTTCCTAGTGATATATAAAACTAAATTTTCACATGAGGTAAAGTGAGGGGTTTGGTTTTTTAACCCTTTTTTCACCAAAACCCTTGGACCTCCAGAGCACTTAAAAAAAAAAAAAAAAAAAAAAAAAAAAAAAAAAAAAAAAAGGAGGGGGAGCAAACAGACTTGAGAGAGAAGTTTTATAGAACAGTGTATCCAACAAAAATGAACTCCTGTTCGGAAGTTGTGCTCTTTGCAAGCCTTAGATACTATCAAGAGTCAGATCCTTCTGGAACTTTATAGTCTGATCTAGCATAAAATGTATATACATTTTTGTGGGCATATAATTTAACTTCTGGCTGATGAAATTAGGCAAAAAGGTTGAAAGGTAAATCTACTACAGAGTTCAGCTATGTTTGGCCTTAGTATGGATGCGTGGATGAGGTGTCATGAGGAAAATGTCTAAAACACTTGCATTTTTGCAAGTGTTCCATTCTATTTGGGGGTCTAACATATTACTACTGCAAAGAAAACAAAAGCCTTGCGTTTTTCGTGTGCTTCATTGGGAAAAGTGTCTTCTCATCCATTTTCCACAGGCTGCAGTGCGTAACACTTAATATAAACTGTAATTTAGAAAGGTTTGCAGACTGTAGCAGTCTGTATATGTTGGTAAAAACAAAACTGAATTTTGTCACCATTTTTCCACTTGAAGAAGATAAACAGTAAATAAAGTGTTGAGAATCTGAAAGACATACTGTTGGTTACCTCACGAGTGTTTGTTGGTAAATTATATTACGGTGACTTATGTTTAGATTTCCCCAGGATTTTTTTTCTGTAGTTTAAATGTTTGCTTACCTACAAGAACTGCAGAATAAATCAAAAAACATGGAAGGCAAGACGTAAGACACCTACTCTGGAGTGTCCCTACGTTTGCTCTTTGGTACATAAAAGCGAGCTGCTGTTACCCAGTTTCATGTATGTTAACTTGCCTTCTGTGTGACTTTATAAGCGCCGTTTCTGGAGCTGTCTACAGACCATGCAGAATCATTTGCTTTTGAACAAATCCTTCCAGAACTAAAACGGCTGTATGCCAAATAAGATTTGATAGGTGGTGATGCAAGTATGTAGGTCAACTCTACAGCCTGTTTGCCATGACGTGGTATCTTCTAACATTTTGGTCCTCAAACCAGGATACCTCCTAAGCTTCAGAAGAGTCAAGTAACTTTGTTACCAGAAAAAAACATCTTTAAGTATGAGAATTTACACCACGTTCCTGAGCGTATTGAGTGTTCAGGCCAGTTCATGTTGGCTAATGCAGAATACCAGATGTCCCTGATGAGCAGATCTGGGAAACCATTTGGCGGTAGCTAGTAGAAAATATTATCAGGCACAATGGTGTTGCAGAATTTTTGCCCTTTGGAGTCTGTGCATTTCATATCCCCTCTGAAGGCTGGAAGTCTGAGCCAACATCTGTCGCTCCTGACTACCAGGCATTAGGATATTCCAGAGAGAAAGAACTCGGTTACAAATAGAAGAATGAAAATGGAGCTGTGAAGAATATAATGTCTGAGTCTTAAGTAGTTGTAATTAGCTGAGGCACTTGCCTAGGAAAGCGAGTGCTTGGTTTCTAGCCCATTTTCCTGGGTTTACCTGTGGCTTTTATTTTCTTACGTTCTAACACAGTCATGCAGAGCAGAGACGGGGCTGAGGGCTCCTAACAGCCGGTGGCTTCTGCAGCTTCTCTCCAACACTGCCTCATTCCAGTAACAACTCCCAAGTCGTTTTTGTGGACAAAGGTGCCTAAATTATGTTTCTCCATCCCTTCCTCAGCCTTTGCGTCTGTCTAGTCCCACTTTGTAGCATATATCTCATGTGTTCCAGAGAAAACCATAGGTGATTTTACTTGTTTTTTTTCCCACCCAGGCTTAACATTGCCCCAAATACTTTTATTAGGTTGTCACAAATTTCCATTTTGTGTAAAATAAAGCCAGATAAAGTGTTCCAAATCCAGCAAGACTCCAAAGAACATATATTTTGACAGCTTCTACCAAAATGAGTGAAGAAGGCTACACTACTGGCAACTGTAGCTTGCTCAAAATAGACCTCCACTGCTGTACAACGTTACGCTGGAAAAGTAAGCTACTGTGCAGTTGGCTTTTTTCACCTCTTCCTTTTCCTCTTGTTCTTTGATGCCAAAGTCGATACAGATAAATAACATAAGTTCTTGTTTTTATTATGAAAATAAATATAAAAATGATTAAAATGCATTCTAAGCTTGAAAATGAAGGCCCCTCATGCCAAACATATCCAAATAATGAACCTTTAATGTTACGGCTTTTTTTCCTTATGGAAGGTGCCAGGCTGTTTGTTCTGTTACACGTGATAGTTTTCCAGAGCTATAATTAACATTAGGATGGGCTTAAAAAATTAGCTGGAAGCTATTTTTGTGCCGTCCTTGGAAGTTGAGTACTCGGTCTTTTGTGTTGGGCAGTGAAATAAGATAAATCACTCTCATGAATACTGATCTGGGTTATTTCTATAGCGTGTTCCACTGCAGCGAGCCCAAACATGCAGGTTGGGAGTGCTTTCTTTATGGCTTTGTGTTGGTTCTTGGGGAGGGGGGACCGCAAACAGCGCTGTGACGCCTGTGTGCAGGTGGTCTCCACGTCACCCTACTGTGGTTGTGCTGTATGCTTGTAAAGCCAGAAGAGGGAGCACAAATTAAGACCTTGTTTCTAGGTTAGATCCATGAGGCTGATCTGGAGCCTTGGAAATACTGAGGTCTCACACACGAAGTCGGAGTGCCTTACTCTGTTAGACGCCTGTGCATAAAGAGTGGGAAATAATGAGCCTGGTGTTGGCTCAAAAAGAGAGGAAAGGGGCACAGTGCCTGTGGAAGAAGCGAAAAGACTAGGAAAAACTGCGCTTAGCTTGAGGCCTTTTAAAGCAAATTATTATGTCTTAAATGGTTTATGAAGCCTGTTATTTGAAGTTAAGTCCAATGTATTTGGTTTGTAAGATCGGCAGTGTTTCTCATGAATCAAGAACGATTTGTGTGTCATTGCACAGACCAAATACATGGATGCATGAGACCTTTACACTAGATAGAGCTTATTCAAATGTTGTTTATTAAATATAGCTATTGGGTCTTATTGTAGGTCCCCTATAGTATGTTTGTAAGGACTTTTTTTATTTTTAATAAGCATGCTGATTTTTAGGTTTTTAGGGTTACTAGTTTTCAAATATATATATATATTTCTATGTACTTTTACCAATTATGTATTTTTTTATGATAATATGCAAACATTGTGTGATGAGCAGAGGTGGTATTGAAACTAATCGCTTACAACAAATATGTAAGGACACTGAGGTGTTGATTAAAGTTCGCAGATTGGTCTCCTTGATGTAGGCAACTGGTATTTTGGTTGCAAAGACCTGTTGACAGACACGCAAACTGCTTCCTGCTCAAATTAGGTGACCTTTCAAGGGTATAGTCTTCTGAGTGTTTTCTGAGACTTTTTAACTTTGACTGCATTAGCTTATTCAAGGAGTGTGATATAGCTGAATGATATTTTGAAAAGAATAATTAAAAAAGCAAAGCCACAATCTTATCAGCCTCTGCATTCTTTGGGTTTTTGTTTAGTTTTTCTGTTTATTGCTGGGGTAGAACTCCAAATTTCATGTCCGCAGCTATTTGCTTTATTACCTTAGATGTGCCATTTCCAATGTTATGCTCGTAGACTTAACAAGCTAATCCAGGAGACTAAAGCAGAACTGTCATTTTGAAGCTAATCAGCTGAAGGCTCTTTGAAATCAGTTTAGAAAGCTCCAAGACTATTTTTGTTCCTTCTTTTAATTTTCAGAGAAGATGTGTTGATGTGTTATGCTGTTAGTGGTCCCTAGAAGGGATGTTACGGAAAGGTTTCCTCTCATAAGTCCACCGGAGGTTAGACCCCAAATGGACATGATTTACATTTAGGAACTATGCCAATCTGAAGGCAGGCTGGGGATGACTTAAGAATGTCCCTTTTCCTGAGACGTATTTTTCTTAAACTATGTATTACTGAATTTGGTGAAAGTATGCTTTAGTGTTTAAGTGTGGAAAGATGATCCATTAGAACTGCAGTCCTTGCCAACAGAAAAGCACCATTAAATTAGGAGCACTAGTATAATTCTTGTCTTTTCATACAGCTTGCTTACTGTCACTCTTAGAAGCTTTCAGGACTGCGGAGTATTTACACGTGCTGTGCTCTGTAAAAGCTGCTCTCCTACAATGCGATCATCTCTTCTTCCTGTCTGCTTGGGTTGCTCTGTTAGAGATTAAGGAGAAGGTGACTGAAACATAAATGTGAAACCATTTCTGTTTGTTTTCCCTCGAAGAGGACTGAGGCTACTGAAAGATCTGTGGTGAGCTACCAAGTGATGTGTCAGTGGCCCAAGGAGGTATGATTGACCACTCGTCCCTCAGGATTCCTGTACCCCAGCGCCCTAGTCCTACAAGCACTTTGAGGTTTATGTGTCAGGACACATTTGGTCATGCCTATAGCAAGACAGTGTTGGGCTAATGGCAGCAAACGGTGGTGACATAGGTTAATTTCACATCCTTTAGCGAGTAAATGGAATAGGTTATAAAATATGTTATAAATCACATTGTCACACTGGCTGTGCTAATGTTATATATCATGTTTTGTCTTAGAAGATCCAGGTCGGCCTTCAAGTTTCTGCAACATGATGGTGCCTTCAAAGTACCAACTTACAAGTAACTGTGGTTAGGTAATAATTTTTTTTTTTTTTAATGAGAATTTAAAGGTTTCAAGGTTTGTTGGACTAGAAGGGATAATCAATGGGCTGCCAGCTTTAGAGTGAGCTTTGGCTCCCATCAGGTCACAATGCAATTGCAACTACAAGTGTTTCTTGAGGGGTCTTGGAGAAAAATCCTGGTGTTTCTCAAGCCAAAAGATGAGTGATGCATGACAGAGGGATTAGATCTTCTACACCCTTTTTCTCTTTGCTTTCCAGTGTTTCCTGAGAGAAGAGAGTTACCAGTTGTCTTGTTTTTAAGGCATCCAAGTGAAGATTCTCTAAGGAGTAGCAGGTTGTGTGGATAATGCAGGTATTCTTGCAGCTCTGGGTATAGGAGCAAATTCTGTGAACTTTTGTTGTCTCTATTTGAATATATATTGATTTGAAGGGGTTGTGGAAGCTGACTAGACTGTAAACTGGGAACATACTACCTGAACAGGGAAAAAGATGTGCGCTGTAATATCTGGGCAATGTGTTCATGCTCTTTCCTGTCTTGATTTATTCCATTAGTCTGCCAGCAACCTTGTACCTGTTTGTTTCGGTGGCCTATATTGATCTCCTCTTTTTTTTAAAATGGCAGGTTCTTGGATTTTCTAAAGATCAGCATGTAGGTAAGTTCAGCTGTTCTAGAGTTGCTACTTTTATACTATGCTATATTTTTGATAAAACAGTTTTAACAGGGTGGTTCCTGGAGCAAGTTAACACACAGTTGTTAAGTGGTTGCTGGACGTCGTCTTCCAGTTGCCACTGAAGAAGGCACTGGTGCCTGTATGGGCCCTTATAATCGGTGCCAGAGTCACTTGTGTGCCCTTTCCCTGTAGGTCAAAATGATCTGGGTCATTTTACGCCATTTGAAAAGTAAGTCTTTTCTTACTGAATTACTGCAGTGAACTAGCAGGCTTGGAGGGATTTTCTAGAGAATGAGGATGCAGAAAGATGTGGTAAGATTTTGTAGATCTCATGTAGAACTCCTTTGCAGAGACAGATCTGGTAGGATCTTATAGGGAAGGAATGAGTTGGATTGTTCTCCTCAGCTGGTGCAGCTTGAAGCTGAAGATGAGATTTTATCTGCAGTCCTGCTGTAGGCTAGTAAAGCAGCACTGTTGTTTTAATAAAATGGTTTGCCTGCAAATTTGCAGCATAACTTTACTTTCATTCTCATCTTCACACAAGAACAGCCAAGCCTATGTGCTCTCAATTTAAATTCTCCGTTTTCCCTGGCTCTGAGTTAGAAGTAGAATGTGTGCCTTAAGCATCCATTCTTTGCTTCTCAATCTTATTTTGCAGAATTAATACCACTTAGTTAAAAATAATTCAGACCTTGCCTGAAAAAATAGCTTTATGTTCTGAAGAAGGCCAGGAGTCCACTGAAGATCTTGATGAAAGAGCAATGGGGAGAGTACTGAACACAATAGAAAAGGCATTAATTTAATGCATGCAGAAAATCCTGTGGTTTATATGGATTAGTATTCAAGGCACAACTTGCAGTGTCTTTTTTGATCCTGAATATACATAGTAGCAACATTGGCTATAGGCAGGTATAAATTGAAGTTTTAGACTGAATTAGTAAGATAGCCGAGGAGGAAATAGCAAATGATGAGGAGATAGAGGAAAATGACCAGTGGGAAGAAAAATGAAATCACTTATCCTTAGAAAGAGTACACCTGTTCCTGTCCCACTCGTGCTCACTGGTAGCAGCCTTTTTAGAGTAAATGCTATAAATCACCTGAACTGCAATAGATTATGCTAAATTGCCCCAGCTTTTACAAAACCTTTCTTGCAAGTTCTTGCCTCAGAAGCATTCCTAGGCAGCGTACTGGTGAGATGTGCTTGTTTGTACACATTTTTACTATCACTTTAACAAGAAATGTTGGCAAGCCCTGAAAGAAGACTAATTACAGCTTTGCAGTGGAGATCTTATTATGGTTCTGGATGACATTGCCTTTTGTTTTTGGAGCAAAAAATAGAAATTAGTGTGTGAAACTGTTAGGCAGGAAGCAGGGACTGCATTGTGGCAATGGCTCTTAAATTATTACTTCAAGAATGTTACTTGCTGGTGATTCAGAATACAGTGATGACAGGGGAGGGTTATTCCAGATGGATGCAAAAGATTAAACAGCATGCAGAAGAAATAAGAGAAATAAGTATGTGTTGAGGAGAGAAATAGCAGGGACAGAATGAGTGTTTAAAGAGAATGAGGTAAAAATCAGCCCATTCCTCAGTTTTGAGGCCAAGTTGGCACCCCATTGACTCATTAAGCTGTTCTTTTGAATCCAGAGATTGGCTCTACAAAATGTCACCTCATCAAACAGCAAAGGGACCTTAAGAGAGAGGGTCAAGGCCAACAAATGATAAGCAAAAGCTCTAGCTATTTTGGTTCTGCCCGTTCAACATGGCTTTCAGTTGGAGACTTTATTTAACTGTCTTTGTGTTTGCTGACGTTTGTATATATACTGTATTTCCATTCTTACTTGGCATCAAGCAGGATAGTAGTTTAATCTTGATGTATACAGAATCGCAGAGTGGTTGAGGCTGGAAGGGCACCTCTGGAGACCATCAGGGCAGGGTCAGCTACAGTAGGTTCCTCAGGACTGTGTCCACTTGGGTTTAAAATATCTCCAAGGGTAAAGACTCCACAGCCCCTTTGGGCAACCTGTGCCAGAGTTCAACTGCCCTCATCGTAAGAAAATGTATTCATTGTTCAAATGAAATTTCCTGTTTTCAAATTTGTGCCCATTTCCTCTTATCCTGTTACTGGGCACCACCGAGAAGAGCCTGGCTCTGTCTTATCTGCTCTCCCCTTCAGGTATTTATACACATGGACAGGATCCTCTGGAGCCTTCTCCTCTTCAGGTTCCCGGCTCTTGCCTCTCGTTGTTTGTCGGATGCTCTTAATCATCTTTGTGGCTCTTTGCAGAACTCACTCCAGTATGCCCACGTCTCTCTTGTGCTGGGGAGCCAAGAACTGGACCCAGCGCTCCAGGTGTGTCTCACCAGGGCCAAATATAGGGGCAGGATCCCATCCCTCGATCTGCTGCTGTTACTCTTCCTAACTTAGCTAGACATTTCTGTAAACGGAAGTATTTTATGAGGCACTCTGGTGCTTCTTGGGAGCTTTCACCTCAGAGCTGTTATGCCACAAACCAGGGGGGTGCTGCGCAAGCTGGGGGCACTTGGATTGCCTTGGACTGCCCTGTTGCTCTCGTGCCACGTGTTGACTCTTCAGGTAGCTGAGAGGAAGCAGCAACTTGTGGTTTCTGCTCCTCCTTGTGCTCAGCTGCCTCCAGGGAACCTGCAGTACTTGGATCCCCTCTTTGGAAGAGGGTACCCGGGGGGGCTGTGGAGAGATGTCAGGGGTCTGGGGGAGGTGAAGTATTGACACAACTCAGCACAGGTGTCAGTGCTGTGGAGGGAAGGATTTGCCCGACTTTGCCATTTAAAATTCTAATGACCTGTGAACTTATTTTGAGCAGTGCTGGCCTGCCTGTGAGCAAATTTTTACTTATCTCAAAGTACTTGGAAAAGACTTGAATAATGCATATTCTTTTGTGATTTATTGCAGTATCGAGGCTTGAATCCCAAGACACATCCTAAGAGTGAGAGTGCCCCTCTGGGCCAGACCAGTCCATTAACTGGTACCATCTTTGTTATAGTCTTCTGTATTTTTAATTTTTAAATTTTTTTTATTTATTTTTGTTCATAGCTGGTATGCTTTCCCTCTTAACTTCCGTCTTCATTGGGACTTAACAATGTGTTTTTGTCTTTATTTTGATTTTTCTTTTTATCAGACAGAGTTCTGTTCCTTTGCTTTAAACCCATCTGAGCAACAAAATCCCCCAGGAAAATCATTGAGGGATTTACAGAAGTTATCACTCAGGTTTGCTTTGAATTGGGAGTTGGGTAAGAAGTTTGTCCAAAACACTTGTTTTTACATTTGGAAGAGGAAGATGCTTCTGTTGCACCCTTCCTGGTTTACTGAAGGATCTATGTACTTGATATTTGCCAAATGCTTACATTATGATGTTGGTGATTTAAATCGGGGAAAGAAATATTACTATTAATGAATTAGCAAAGATTAATATTGGAAGCAAGAGGTGGATTTTTTTTTTTTAAATGTGTATAAATTCTTAGGAACTACTAAACTTGTAAAATCTTGGCTCACTAACTTCTGAATGATACCACCTTTCAAAGGATGATATTTAGGAAATCCAACATATTTCACTGGAAATCTAAGCAAAGCAGTTTACTGAGGTATGTACATTTTGATAGTAATAGATTTTACTTTTCCCATTGAAATCTGCCTCAGTGTTTTTCTCACAATGATCTTGGCGATTTGAGAAATAACTAGGAGTTTCAGGAGAAAGCCTATGATATTTAAGCTCCATCACTCAGTGCTTAAACAGCTTTGTCAGAGTGAATCAGTTGTAAGATGTCTTCTCTGGCTCACAATTACAATGAGTTAATGAAATAGGAACATTCGGTTTTGTTATAGCTGAGGTTCTTGTAAATTGTATCAGCATCTTAAAGTATTAGGGTTGCTTTTACAATTAAAATGAAGGTGTTACCTTAGCATAGAAAAACTTGACAAAACTTAAAGTGATGTGAGATCTAATAGCCTTGTTGAGGGTGACTAGAAGAGTGCAGTTTTGGCTGCATTAATCAGGTTTTGGTGGAAATGCAAATACAGTAAGAATGTGATACGATAAATCGTTTATGCAAAAAGATTTGTCTAATAACATTAGCAATATTTGTATCTAACACAAGGAACTCAAACTGGTACAAAATGGAAGATTTGATACTGACACATAATCAAGCCTTAGCCTCTTGTTTTATTCAAAGACAGGAAGCATTGGCAAAGGTCTGAAAGTCCAGAGAGAGTATAAAATATCTAGCACTTCTTTTCATCAGTTAATTTCATTATGTTATGTCCTTACATCTTCAATTTTAGACTCATTTGAGGTATTATGATTTATTTTTTTATTTATTTTTAACTTTTTAAATAATCTTGTTTCTTCAATAAGAAAAAAATAGACTTGGTGGGGAACCCTGGAAGTGCTGTATGATAAGAATGTCCATTTTTTTCTAACTATTAAAAACATTTTTCTGCAATGCTCAGTGAAAACTAGAACTATGCTGAATGAGCACTGAGCAATTTCTGCATATGTTATGTCAAAATTTGCAAGTAACAATGCAGAGCAAAATGTTGACAGAGCAACTTTGTCTTTATTTGCAGTCTTTGGGGGTTTTTTTTGTTGGGTGTGGTGTTTGTTGTTTGGGGTTTTTTTCACGGCGCTCCTGTCTTTGTGTGTGCAGGTGGGATAGTGCTCTGACAAATATTAGCTGCTCAATATTTCATTTTACCCATGCCACCTCTGCTTCAGATTACCTGCGTGCTGTCCATATTCTGCAGTGTGTCCAGAATTACTTGTTTCCTCAAAGCTGCTCTGTGGCACTTATCACTGTATCTGTGTACTTAAAACTATAATGAATTTATTTTACACTGCTGCTCTAAGATTAGACAGCTTTTTATTATCTGTTTACGGAAGGGGAATTGAGGTATGAAATGATTAAGGCTAAACCAGTTGAACATCTAGGTCTTTGTGTGCAATATGGAACACGTAGATCTGATTTTTCATGGTGCTGGACATTTTTGTAGCCCTCTGCGAATAATGAGGACAAACCTGTTGTTGGTTTTTTCGTCGTCTGGTGTGAAATTTATTTTAAAAGTATTTATTTTCCATTATCTTAGGCAAATGCCAGAGTCCTTCCTTCTGCCAGATACGGCTTTGTGCCAGTGTTTGGCCATCTTTCCTTTATGTGATCAGTGCATTGTTACCTCTGTAGTAGTTGCAACTGCTTAGCTCTTCTGCAAGAAAAAGCCTCAATTCAGCACCTGCAAAGGACAAGCCCCACAGCTGTAGCTTGTGGACACTTTGGCTTAAGTGATTTGAGACATCCTGTATTGTAGTCCTGCTTCTCCTGTGGACTTATATGGAATTTTTTTTTTCTTTAAATTTGTCCACCTAGAAAATGCTGGCATTTCATATTTTTGTGTCCGTACAGTTACTGTATATATATTCCTTGTTCTGGGTGGTTGGTTTGTTTATGTTATTAAACACATCGTCCATTATATGGAATAACAGTAATCTTTTCATATCTATTGAATCTTAACATCCCAAATTCCAGCAGTTGGCTGCTACCTTCTGTATCCATGATTGAGATAGAAAATGTAGGAGTCTGGTGGACTTCACAGCTGTTCACAATTGCATCTTTTGACTCCAGGCTTCTCCCAGCTTTGGTTTATTTCCAGCTTCTACCACTACTAGAGTTCTTCTGTTCCATCCTTCCCCCTCAGCAAGTATCTGTTTCCCTGACACTTCCACGCTACTTTTTTTCTAACCCCCATTTGTGCTGGCTGCCCCTGCCATCTCGTTCTCATCTCTGCGTGCCAGCGAGCCGCTGTTGCAGGACTGCATGCTCAGTTCTTGTGCCATTCGCTGCAACGCCTCCTGGTCAACTTGGTGAGCAACCGGAATTGAAATCCTGCTCAGCTGCTTCAGCTTACAGGTGGAGCATCCTCTGGGACTAGTGCGTGCTTTCTTCAATGGATGCATGGATGGCAGGTAAGGAAAGGGTATGAGAGTTCCCTTTCTTTGCAGTCAGGAGAAAACAGTGCTGCAGGCCTCCCCAAAGGGATTGCTTATCATGAAAATTCTTCCCTGCCAACTCTTTTTTTTGTTTTGTTTTAAAAAGGCTGCTAACTTAATTACATTTTCAGGAGAACAGCAGCCACACTGGTTCAGATCAAGGAAACTGGTTAGCCTAGTTAAAAATCTGTCCTTGCCTTTGGTAGAATTAGAAGTCCATAAACAAAGCTGAGTGCAGCGAAATGCTGAAGTACTTACTGGGAAGGGGGATGAGCGTGGGAAAGCAGAAAAATATTTCGTGCTTCCAGAAATCAACCCTGGAAGAAGGGATATGGTGAGGATGGAGAGAAGCCTGTTATATTTCAATGTATGTATGATGGAAATCTTCAATAAAATGCAGACTGTGTTGCATGGACCCACTCTGCTTGTGGGTTTTTGGTTTGTTTTTATTTTTGTTCCTTTCTGAGAAGCAAATACTTGAATATAGCTGGAGGGTGGCAGTTACTGGCCCAACCATAGTGATATGGCTGATGGAAAAAATAAGATTATACTGCTGCACTTTCAGTCCATCTCTTGTTTTCTGTTTCCATGGATATCTCAGATTCAGGAAGAGGGGTAATGTAGAATTAGCATTTCCCAATGTATGAATAACTATACCAGAAAATTTCTGTTGAGCTTGACAGCTGATTTCCTTCTTTTTAAAAAATCTGCATTTGTAGCTTCAATACTGTATTATTAGCAGTAGGACTGTAGTGATTTATTATCCCTAATGTTTCTGCAGTGTAAAGTAATATGATTTAATAGCACCATATTCTGAATTACACCGAAATATAAGTCCAATACAAAAGTTACTGGTATAGAGCAAAACTTGGTGCATGCATTTGGCTGTGAGTTGTTGGTAGCGGTACTTAATTGTGGCCATCGCTGTACTTCCTCTTACTGGGTTAGAAAACCATACCTGCTATTGGAAAAATACAGCAGCCCATACAGTGATTGTTGTATTGTTATACATGTTTAAAATCTTGTTGAAATTGAATACTATAGTTACTCAGTTTTATTCACAGAAGCAGGTTTTATCTTTTATTACATAAGTATTCACAGATCTCAGAGTATATTCTGTGACCTTTTGGGGTTATTTATCTTGTTTCTTGTATGCACTAGAGCTTCTGTGCTTTAATCTGTGTTTGCTGAGAAGCTGCCAAATTGCCTCTTCTCTTCTGTGCCAATCTATCTTTTTGTGTGTGTGTGTAATCCATGTTCTGATTGATGTATTAAAGGTTTTGTAGAAAAAAATGTGAGCCATCTGTATCAGTATTTGCTTATGAATCATATTTTAGGGTATATTCGTTAAATATATGTTAAGACCTTATAAACACTCAGCTGCTGTATATAAGAATATATACTTAACTGAGTGTTTAAATGTGCTTTAGCATGTTAGGATGGGTGAGATGTGGTGCCTTTCATATGTTTGTGTTCCCTCGGTTTGTTAATCTGGGGCTTTCAGATGCAACTACGTAAAGCATTTACAAATTGATGGAGATTAAATAAATCTGATTTATTCAATTTTCTTGTGTGTGTAAGTAGGTCTGAAGGACTGAGAACAACAAGGAGGTTGCTTGTGGTACAGAAAAAGTCTTTTTAAACACTGGAATAACTAACTGTTGCTGATAAGAGATCTGATTCTGCACCAGAGAATTGAATGAAAAAAACCCCATTGACTTCAGCATCACTAGGGCTCGCATGGATGAAGTCAGTGCTAAGACCTGATGACAGGCAAGGCATCTAGGCACTTTCAGATCTTAAGTACTGATGTAAAATCAGAAGTTCACAATTCAAAAATTCAATGGGAGACAGACTTCTTTACACCATTAGATCAATAGTAGTTTCAAAACTGTTTTGCTGCTTAAGTTTGCACACTCTGATGTCTCCCCCTCGTATGAATGCTAGTGGTAAAAAAAAGACAGTTTTATCCTGAGTTTGTGGAACATTTGCCTACGCAATTTTGAGGCCACTATTGCTGGAATGTAGCTGTCTAGGTCAGGAAGGAAAGATAGCAAGACCAGGTGGAAGACATAATGTAGAACAACGATACATCAGTTTATGCATAATTATTTCAAAGTGCAGTCTGGTTGTTAGTCAAGACTTTGCTTCAGACTTTCTGAGAGGCAAGATGTTTTATTCTTTGTTAAGATATAAGAAAAATGTATGTTTTAAGAACTATTGAAATTAGCCAGAATATTTACTGTGCATATACACATATGTATATGATTTCCCCTTTTTTCCGTATTTATAATGTATTTAGAGTCTTCCTCATCGGTTTAGTTTGTTATGCTAGAATCACAACCCCCTTTTTTATCATGCTGTACAAATAAATTCATATTTATAATAAGGCAAAAATAACTCGGTAGGCTAAAATACTGATATAAAAACCTACATGTAGTTGGGAACAACATTACTTTTTTCTCTAGAATCTTGGTGTCTCTGATCTCCTGTAGTGTGCTCCTTTTCTTTCAGTCTTTTCTTGACCTCTGATTTTGAGGAGGTTGTGTGAGGATGTACTCCAGTTAAGTGCAGTTTGTTCATGAAAACATGATAATGTTTCAGCCCCATACACTGTTGTGGGCAAGGCACTGAGATTCCAGAAAGATGTGGACTAGTTTGTTTAGGGGAAGGAAAACAGATAATAAGACATTTAAGAGGAGTGACGTTTTGAGACATCTGCACAAATCGTGCTTATTTACTGATGGGAGGTATGCTTTTTTTTTTGATTAGGACTTGTATTCCTTAGGGATCCATACCCTCTATAAGTCCAAATTTAGTATGAATAAATGATACTCTAAAGTTCCCAGTTCTTTTTTTGCAATAAAATTTTGCAAGCCAGTAAGCCCTGCTGTCCCATGGTTGTTTGTATTTTGCTATTTACGCTCTTCAAACTGGGATCAGTTTTGTGCTGTTTCTGCTTCTGTATGCTGGAGGAGTAGCTCTTTACTTAATGGAACTGTTTCCTACAAAGCAATCGAGAAACAATTCTGTTTCAGAGGCCAGTTCTTCTTCTTCGCTTAATCTCCTTTTAGATACACACTTGGAGTACAGGTGGTGTTAAGAAGGAGATGAATATCTGGAAAATGCCAATTTAGGGGCATAAGATATATTTGCATTCAGTCTGGGAATATACTTGCCGCCTGTGAGTCAGCAGTGTCAAACAACTATGCAGCAGAAAAGAAAATGATAAAATAAAAAGGACAGAAGTGACAAAATGAGTGCAAATTATGTAATCAATGTTTCTCCTTTTATCAAAGTAGCTATTTCAAACCTTAATGAGCTTTGCCAGCCAGCGGTAACATTTTGAAGTATTGTATTCATAAGCATTCATTGAATTTTGTTAGTTTTGATATAGCGTTAATTTTCAGTAACGCTGTATTAATATCTAGATGACATTTATCACTGCTACTAAGTAGTATAAGTACTGAAAAAGGTTAAATATGGATTTTAAGATATGCATGAAAAGAAAAACCTTTTTATTATATGAAATGAGATCATATCAGTGAAATATGTTGCTGCTACAAGATGGAGATCCCTTGGTCCTGTGTAGAAAGGCTGGGTGACTTACTGAAAATGGGGTATCTGTTTGTAATGGAGCTATATGACCCTATGTGGTTTACTACTGCTAATTTATTTATCTTGGCACTGATTCATATGCCCTAGCAATTTTAAGGTCTTGCAGGACCATTACATCATCTGGGTTAAACTCTGTATAATACTGCTTCTTTCTGACTTTATGTAGCTACCCCTGTATTAAGCTAGTACTTACCATAGAGCGCATCTTCTAGAAGTGCTTGGTCTTCATTTACAGATGTGGAAGGACAAAGAAGCCACGTTTCACTCTAACTTCATCAGTAGTTAATGATCCTCATTGCTGAAAAATGTAATTAAGCTCTATTTCTAATATGAATTTGTCTGGCTTCAGTTTCCAGGCATTACCTCTGGTTTCTGCTTCAGAACTCCAATACTTTATTCTCAGTGAGATGTTTATACTCTCTAATGAAGTCACCTTTCAATTCTCTTGTTTTAAACTAATCAGACAGCTCTTTAAGTCTTGCTGTAAGGCATTTTCTCTAGCTCTTTGTTATTACTGTATCTATATGAATTGTTTTGGTTGTATTTTTATAAAAACGTTTAAAGGAGAACTGCACATACAGTGTTAACATCCACCTCCCCATTGCAATACAACATACTAAAATCAATGCTCTCTCTGTTTTCCTGTTGATTTATCGAAGGATAGGATTGCTCTGTGCCTTTTCATTTCTGTGTCATCCTGGGAGTGCCGGTTCACCTACGTGCTTACTGGGAGTTTTTTGGAGATGTTCCTCTTCAGAACATGCATAGAGTTCTACAGAATAGGTTAGAATATTTTATGTCCAGCTTTAACCTTTATATTTGCTGGAATACATTAACTTTCCCTGAATAAACCCAAGTCTTTAAATGATTACTCTGAGTGCTAACCTTGCCGGACCGAACTTTTCAGATTTTCTTTCTGTATTTGTTGACAGATCAGTGGTGAAAATGTTGAATATGATTGGATCTGCACCTTGAGTAGAAATGTACTTTCACAATGGCAACTATTCTTACAAGTATGTATGTTTATATGGTCTGTGTAGTGCTTTTTAATCAAACTGCTGAAAGTAAAGCCTCCCCCGACCCCTCCCATACTTCCTTTTTCGAAAGAAAATGACAGGGGATTGTTTGAGCGAGCTTGCCTTCCACAATACATCTTTGGCCTTTCGTTCAAATTCAGTGAAATACAAAGGAATGTGATAGGCTCAGTGTCCAAGGGTATGCGCTTTTTTTTGTTGAAAAATGTACATACTTGTAAATTGCTACTAGTTCGGGTTCTCGTGTATTTGCTAGCGTTAGCCATACCATGACTGCTGATGACCAGGTGATCAGCTTCCAGTTCTGCAACTAGCTCATGTTTATTGGGATGCCAAGCAGATACAAACATTGCTGCATCCTACATCCCAGGTATTTAGAAAGTGGTGATGATCTATTTTCATGAGTTCTAATGATGTTTTCACTGCTGATTGTGGGAGATTTCTTGCAGATATCTTCCAAACTGAAGTCCCCTCTGATCAGTTTTTAATTTCCAAATTTTATTTATACTTATTACCCTGTTTCCTGGTTTGACCTGGTTATGTGCAGCACATCCCCGTTTGTAACAAGCACGGTGGTCCATATGTTTTGAGGTTCAGAGTTATTGATAGCTTCAGCAATTGTGATCAGAGACAATAGTATTTTGGGATTGCATCATCTGATGACTGTTTTTATAAATTTGGTCACCCGCATTATACTTAGATGCAATTTATACTGATTTTTATGACAATTAGATGCCCCAGTACTTGGGGAAGATGGTGGCCCTTATGCATACTATCACTGTATTTCTTAATCATAAGGAAAGAGTAAATTTGTAATATTCTAATCTGACCTGTATAAAACATTCAGAATACTTCCCTGCATTGCTGCATGCATCAGAGCTCATATTTAAGAAAGCCACCTGAAGTTACTTTTAAAAATCGGCCTGCAATCATTGCAGTGACTGACTGCCCTTGCTTAAAGAACCAAAAAATCCCCAACTAGTTTCTCTTCTGAATTTGTCCAACTTCAGCCTCCAGCTATTAGGTCTTGTTTGACCTTTGGCTGCTCTGTTGAAGAGTTTGCTTTGAAGCTTTTGTTCCCCTAGGTATGTAGTTTGAGGTAGGGACTGAGCTACTCGGTACTTCTTCCTTGGTATAATAAATAAATTTAGTGTTCTGACTTGGTAGTAAGAGATGCTATTTTCAGTCTTAGTAATTCTTGAAGTTCTGTTTTGGCTTTTTAACATTTTGAATAGTGGATGTTGGTAGGGACATACGATGTGTCATACTGGTGCCAAACAGAGGCATACAGTGATCTCTGTTTTTAACTCACTCTCTGTCTAGACATCTAGTAAGTTATGATAGTCTTCATGCCTATCTACTTACACACCATAATTCCATAATTCCCTGTAATTCCAACACTTTTATATAAAATTTCCTTGTATCTGTTCCTAAATAGGTAGCTTTTCATTATCCTTGTTGCTTGTGTTGATGCCCATCAAGTGCATGATCCAGATCTGTCCATCAGTGGTGTACCCTCTTCCTGTTTACCATTTCCCCCGGTCCCTCTGCCAGCTGTGCCTTGTATCAACAGCAGCTGTTTGTCTTCTGGGTCATTGGTAAATTGTTAAATAATAAAGGGCCAAGAACTGTCCTTAGTGGGTTCTACTTAGTTAAGATTTTATGTTAAGTAATGGCTTTTTAAAAATTAATTTTGTTATGTTTGTAAATGACTTGATTTTTAAATCAAATAATGAGTGAATAAATCATTTGTCTTTGAAAATGCCAGATATATTGCATCAATGCTCTTTTAACATCTAGTATTGCAGTCACCTTTTTTAGCTGTGGACTTCCTGTATACATTCATCAATTTTAATGCTGGCAGTCATACATTTGGATTTATTCCTGTAAATAATTATTTAGGAATTTAGTAACTTAACATCTGAAACTGCTGCCTCAAAATTAAGATTAATGTGTAAATCCTCATTCCAGTGCTGCTCAAAGGAAAATTTCCATTGACTTCTGTGGGGCCCATATTTTACATACCTGCGCCTCCGTAAGTGGAGCCTGCTTATCTGGAGACTCTAAATAGCGTATATATATGGTTTGAACAGTTTATTCTAATATTAATCTAGGAAAATAATAGGTCTCTGCCTTTCATGCTGGCCAGCTAACGAATAGTGTCTTAAGAAATATGTCACCCTTGTCAGTCCTGTCGTAGTTGCAGAGCGAATGTATGTAAGTGCAGATAAGGGCAAACGGGATTGTGTTACCAATGACCAATACAAGGGCATTCTCACTGGGGTCCGTAACTTACTGTCAGTGCCTAATTGGGTGTGACAATCCCTAAAAAGTTGGACTTGGCAGGTTGATTCAGGGCAAAGCTGTACCACTGGGGTTCAGTCCTTGTGATGGGCAATTTTGCATTCCCGGGGGAGCTGCCTGAAGCTGTTGGAGAGACGGGTGACGCCAGGGATGTGTCAGCTGCCTGCCTTTCATGGGAGGTGGAGGAAGGAGGAACTGTGCTTAACGTACCTCTAGAGGGTTGGGGCCAAAACCTTGATGGGCAGTTACTGGAGCCCTTGTCTTGACCGTAATACACTGGTTGTGGTTTGGTCTTTTTACAATCTGTTTAGGATGGTTTCCCATACTTTGCGTGGCAGCCTACAAATTGGGATGGTAGGGTTCAGCTCTTCCTTCAGCACAAGTGGATTCAAACCCACATGTCCTTCTTGGAGGGGAGACCCTGCCGTTATTTATGGGCAATACATGGAGGAGGAAGGAAAGGAGGATGCCTTCTGTTCCTTCCTCTGCAGCTGGAAAATGGCAATCAATAAGGTGGGTCTTGAAGTCAAAGGGAGAGCAGACCCATTTTTGGCATGCAGAATATGCTGGTAATTTATTCAGTGAACGTGTAATATGTTTGTTTAACAATCAGATTTAGTTTATATCTTTGACTATTAATTCACTTAAAGTTTGTTATTAGATTATAGTTCTGCTTTATTGCAGTAGTTGCTCTTCAACGATTTCTTATAAAAGCATTTTCCCATTTTACAGCATTTTATGATGGTCATGCCTTTTTTAGCCCCACGTGTAAGTAGAAATGCGTTTTAGGTTTTAGGGTTATTTTCTTTTTTCTTTCAGCATCCCTGTGGATAATAACCACGCTTAAGGTACAGGATTATGTTAAACCCAGAAAACTCTTCTTATGTCTTTTAAAAAATAATTTAGAAATGTTTTTATTACTTAACTTGCTATTTACAATAATTCCTATAGATTTATTATTGATACACTTCATCACTTTTTGAATTTCATAATTGCTAGTTTGTAAGACACTACCATTAATTTCCCAGTTCTGTGTTGTGTTGGAAAAAATGTTATCTTCCTACCCTTATACAGAACTTAAAGCAATAGATACAAAATACGTGAAGCCTCTCCACTCATCTTTTGTTTCTCACATTTAATTTTTTTTACCTATTTTACAGTTTACTTGTAATTCTACTCCACGTTAATACTTCACTACTAATTGCTTTAGTAGTGGGAGTCCCTTATGTGCTTCCATTTGGAGCGACGCTGACTACTGCCGACAGGTTTATTGTATGGAAAGTAGATGTTTAAGTCGTGCCACTCTCCCTTACATGTCTCTGCCTACAGGAAAGAGGTAGAATAGAAAAACACATTTCATTCAGTTAAGACCAAAGCTCTTTTTTTTTTTTTTTTTTTTTTTTTTTTTTTTTTTTCCCCTTGGTGTCACAACTTTGGCCATACCTGTCTTTGGGATGCCATAGGTCCCATTTGAACCTACAGCTCAGTTTGTACGCTCATGTGTTTTGTGCTCTTCCCTAACATTTGGATGTAAAGTAATGTGTTATCGACATGCAGCAGCACATGAATATTAAGAAGCTGGAAGCACGAGTGAACACTGGTATAAAATGAAAGCCACCAGAAATGTTTGGTTCTTGTTTTCTTTATCCTTTTTTCAGTTGGCGCCACTATTAAGTGTATTGAAATGTGTTACCACATTTAGCATTTGATTTCTGTGAAAGGCTCTTTGCCTCAGGATTCAGCTGCAGCTTGCTGCTGGAGATGTGGGCTCTGAATGCCTCTATTGGGGTCATTCTTGAGTACACTGGAAAAGCCCAGGGAATGAGAAACCTTCGCTATTGTCTCAGAATAACTTTTGCTCTATGGGTCCTCCTTCCACCCTATGATAAGTACGGATATTTCTGTTGCTCATTTTTTTCTGTTGTGGTATGGGTTTCTTTGTGGGTTTTTTGGCTGTGGGGTTGGGTTCTTTTGGTTTGTGGGTTTTTTTTGTTTTGTTTTAAACTTTTGTGCTGCCATTATGCATAATATCTTGAGGGTGAAAAAAACCCCTTCTTCCACTTGGGAGCAAAAAGTCTGGTAAATGCAATGAGATAGTGTTCACTAACTTCCACAGAAAGCTCTGTTAGCCAATTATTTATAAGCTCTGGCATTAGAGTTGTGTTTAAAAAAACAGTGTTTAAATTCTTATTTCGCAGATAATTATGATAACATATTTCCAAAGCTCAGGCTTTGGGCATAATATATATACAATATTAAAGCATGATATTTATTATGTTTTTGTAGGTTCAGAGGGGGAAGAAAGGTGCAAAGTAAATGTAGTGAAGGCTGTCTAAATGACTAGCGGTTGAGGGATGAGGGAATGCTCTCATCTGAGAGGCAATGTGGAGTTTGCGAGGAGTGTTTCTGGGAGGAGACTAAGTATAGATGGAGATACATAGTGAATCAAATTTTGTTAGTAAAAGTCATGTGGAGAAATTGCTAATTTTGGGCTGGTAGGTCAGCTCTGGCAGTTCTTTACAACCTGACAAACTTGTTTCCTGCTAATTGTACATGTTCCAATTACGTTTGAGGGGAAATTTAACTGGAATGGTTCTAGAAATCACATCCACTAAGGAACAACTAGAGAATATGGAGTTTTAAAATTGATATGTAGCAGCAAAAGATAAAGCAGGGCATGTGACTCTAGGGGAATTTTAAGTGATATGCCAAGGTAGGCAATCCAGACACAGGCACAGTGACTTCTCTCCAGGCTCTGCTGGACTCTACATCTGCAAACCCCGTGTGTCTTTTCTGGACATCAGGAGGGTGTGTGTATTTTTTTTTTTTTTTTTTTTTTCCCCCCCTCCAATTTGCAGATTCCTCCCGAGTTCAGCTGACGAAATTGGTTATGCTGCCACAATGCCAGGAAGGGTTGCAGGGTTGTACAGGTATAGGTGAGGCTGTGTTTTGGCTTGCTGTGTTTGAGCGGTGATACAGAAGGAGAGGACCCAGGTTGATTTGTGGATTATTTATGTGTTTGTGGGAAGAGATTTTTAGAGGAAAGAAAACATTATTTGCAGCAGATCTCTGTGTACACTTTGGGTCAGTGAGGCAATAGAACATCCAACACCATTAAATCTTCTAAAAATAATTTATCAAAAAGAAGTTGTATCTCTCATATGGTTTCAGTAGTCTGGCTGCTAAGGTGTTTTGCTGTCCTGTTTAGAAAGGAGAGTACAAAAGAGCTTTGTAGTGGTCTGACAGAGGTGCAGAATATCAATCCTATGCTAAGTAGAAGTTGATTTAATTTTGTTAATGTAAGGGAAAGCATTTTTAAATGCACTGTTTGAATTCTTTGTCTTGGTTTTTGATTTTTATAAGATTGGTTAAAAATTAATGACATCAGATAATTCAAACTCCCTTGGGTTAATGCCTTTTTTAGAAGTTATCACCCGTTAGCTAGGAGGCATAGGAGTGTATCCGTGCTTACCTACTACAATACTGTGGATTAATTAACTTAAATCAGACGTGAGCAACCTAAATGCTATGATAAGCTGTCTCTTGGTGTAGGAGGAGTTTGTCTGCCACTAGAGGATGTTGACCTGTGCTGAGAGGATGACTCTTCAGTCTGGGCAGTCTTGCCTCTTGGAGTAGGCAAGTGTCACCAGCTGGCTCATCTTTTGTCCTCCCAAACTATAGGAAGTTGGTAGCAGGTTCATCTCACGCTGTGGTTCACAGTTCCTTCCTCTGAATGGCACATGGTGGGGATTTGGAACAGTGTATCACAATATCCTCTTTGGAATACATGTTTTAAATTACTGAGCCATAATTTAAATCTCCCTGAAGCCAAATATATAACTTCAATGTTACGCAATTTTCTCTTTATGTAAGTTCCTTGCTTTCTCCTTTCCCCTTCCTCCATGCAAACAAAATAGAGAATGATGAACACAATTGAAAGAAAAGTGCTTTGGGAAGTGGAAAGCAGGAAAAATGGCTAGAAAGCTGTTTTTAAAAAAAATGGTATTATAACGGCACCATTGGAGTGAAATGTTAACTTGTTTTTGTAAGACATTGTCTTAAAGTTGGCCACTCATCCAAGAGTGGAATAAGGAACTAACCTTTTTAGACAATAAGTCATCTGATCAGATGGACTTAAATGACATACTGCTTTTAAGAGATAAATTGGATAAACAGTTATAGTTTATCTCAGCTTTTAAATAAGATTTATATCACATGTGCTATCACTAGTAATGTATATTAAGGAGACATTTGTTTTCATGCTGTGTAATGCAGTGATTTGCATGGTATGCTTCCTCCATTACTGCTTCTTTTACCCGTTCTTTCACTGAATTACAATCCCTCAGGTTTTGTTACTTCATTCAGGATTGTGAAACTTGTGTAAAAAACAAAACAAAACAAAAAAAACCCCAAAACAAAACACAAACCCAACACAACAACAACAACAAAAAAAACACCACAAAAAACCCAACAAAAAACCAAAACAACAAACCCCAAAAAACCCAAAAACCAAACCAAACCAAAAACCCCAAAACAAACAAAAAAACCCCATACATCACAATTAAGAGTGAAGGCAGCTTTGCTTATATTCCTTATACCCTTTTTGTCATATGTTTTAAAGAAGCAAGCAGGAGAAAGGAGATCAAAATGAAAATTGGGAAAAAATCAGCTAAAATTTTTTTAATGGGAAAATTTGAATTAATAAATGTACTGTTTAATTGAATTCCTGTTTAACACCAATTTCTAAGTGTAGTTAAAATGTTATGAATAGGTGAGTGAAAGTGAGGCTACAAGGGAGTATGTTTCATAAATGCAGATGAGAATATAGTGGATGTATTAAGTGTGGAGGAAGATAAATGAAAAAACTAATTGAATACAATTTTTATTTTTTATATACAATGAAACTCTTAAGTGAATATTTGAAGTAAAGAATAACATTCAACCTCTTAAAAAGTGCAAGTGCTGGAAGTGTATGAGTGTAAGAGCTGACATACTCAAGAGAAGGCAAGACAGGAGAGGCTATTTAAAAGAAATGAGAAGTTAGTACGCTAATGTTAATTCAGGTATCTCTAATGCTGGGAGTGTAACAAAACAAGGTAACTCTGGAAAGCTTGTTTGCTAGAGGAAACCTTTACTTCTAGAGGTAGTAGTAGAGGAGAACTTGAACAAATACATTAAAGATGAGCTAGAGAATGTCCAATTTTAGCCTGGTACATCTCATCTCAACACAAGAATTGTATAAAGGAAAAGAAGATACCCTTGCCTCTTCACCAAAGGGAATTGAATCTTTACCTCAAACTGCTCCTGCAAAGCTGATAGTATTTTTTGAGTATTATATTTTTTTGTCATTAGTCAGATGCATCAAAACCTTTCCATCTGTCTTGCAGCCTATGTCAGTACTTTGAACATCTTACTGCAAGTGGGATGTTTCTTACTTTTTGCCACTTTCCATTCTACAGCCTAAATTTGGTGTACATTTTAGCTCTACCTACTACAGCTGCATTATGTGGTAAGTAATACATTCGATAAGTTTCAAAGCTTGACCTTAGCAAACTTGGTCTCGTCTTTGACAAGCCTAGAAGTTTGAATGCCCCACCTGTCTGTGGTCAAGGCATGTTAGGTGTTTCTTGTATATGCATCTGTGTAAAGCTGTGAATTCTTTGACCTCAGTAATGCTCTCGTGCCAACTGGCTGCCTATTAAATTACGAAATGCTGTGTGGCATGTTTCTCTGAGGAAATATATGTTGCCTCACTTCTGACTGTATTAATTCTTTTTTATATGAATAGCATCAGAAGTGTTAGTAATAAATAGCTAATTTAATTTGCTCAGTAGTGCACCTCTAGACAGATGGCATTGCTCTCCTTTTGACCAATACATTATAGGAACTATAAGACCTAGTGATTAATTCTTGCCAGAAGAAATTTAGTCTAGTTATCTGTAGATAAATCCTGAAATGTTTGGCCTCTGAATGTGGACATCATGGTGTGGCAGTGGAGGATCTTTTTTCTTGTGTAGCTTTCTGTCTTGACTCCCATTTCATAATACATATTTGTTATCTATTTTAATTTTTGTTTGGCTATTCAAATTGATGCCAAGGTATTGAATAGATGTATCTGATACTTCTGAGTAGCTTTGTTTCTGTGGTGTTGGGAACATAATTTAAAAATTCTCATACAGTGGGTCTTGTGTATATGCTCATTTTTTGTCGTGTTTCTAAATGAATAGTGAACTTATTTATAAAAAAAATCCTTCTACATTTCTGGGCAAAAAAAAGAAACAGTATAAAGTTTGTCAGCACTGATTACTGCAAGATGACAGTGAAAGTTCAGCTTTGGCTGTGTTTTTTTCTCAGTATAAATGAAAAATTTTGTGTCTTATTTCTGTAAGGGAGTGGTTAACAATATCTATTCCTTATGTTAGCCAACCACCCAACAAGTATTAGTGCATAACCATAGGAAAAGGAAAATGCTGGGTAATACAGGGCCTAATTCTTTTCCCACTGTGCTAAATTTCTAAGGCATATTTTTTTAGAAATTTAGAGAAATTAGTACTAATTATTCTCTTGCATGGCATGTGTATAGGAAATTAAAAAGCTTTTTTTTTTTTTTAATGTTAAGTATTTCATGTTACATTCAAAGTTGGAAGAATAAGTGGATGAGATCTCCTCTACAAAGAGGATGCATACATTCACAGCAAGGAGTGAGCTATATAAATGGCAGATCACTAATGGTTTTTATTAAAAATAACAGGGCTCTCATGTGACAGCTTTTGTATTGTTTACTTCATATATCTTCCTAAAGACAGAAGTGACATATGATTTTGTTTTCCTCCTGTAAACTTGCATAAGATATAGCAGGAGAAAACATTTTCAGATAGGTTGTTATTGCTTTTACTTTCATCAAGGTAATTTTTGCAGATGTTGTCTTAAATGCTTAGGGAATTTGGAATGTGTATCAGAATTAGGACAGTAAACGTATTTTTATATATACATACATAGAAATCAAAGTACAAACAATTTGCTGAGCGGAGATAATGTTTGAAGTATTTTAATAATGCAATTATTAAGCATTTTACAAAACTAGATAGAATTTAGATATTGATTGCCAGAAGATGACCAGGTCATAAAGTTGCAAGGTGGTATAGGGAATTAGAATAGAATACACCTTCTGTACCTGCAGAATGATCAACCTGTCTTGACACACAGATGCAATTATCTTCAGGAGATGTTTGAATTAACTTGTGCTGTGTTACTGGGCTTGAAGGGAGGTTATGTTGAGCAAAAATCTGCACCTTGTCTTGTGTCAGATTAGAAGATAACTCTGCTTGTTTGGCATTTTTTTCTACCAGTTCACATCTACTGAAATCTCCCTCCTGCTTCTAAAATCAGGTTTCCAAACTGACTAGAGAATTTTGAGTGCCCAACTTGCATTATGATCTGATTTTTGAGAAGGAATAGCTACTCCTTATTTTCTGAAAATTGAAACTTATAAAAAATCCCAAAACATTTTTACAACAAGATTTAGGACTTCCAAAGTAATTCAGTTCTTAAAAGGACAAGCCAGGTATTTTTACTGTCTGTTCAGGAGCTGATGGGTTGTGAAGGAAATGTGAACATGGTCATTGTAAAGTAAGCACCGGGTGATGTTCAGTGCGAACACTTCTCCATACTAGGTTGTGCTCGGGGTGTGGGCGTGGAGGTGTGACACCACCCTCGGTTCTGCAGTCTGATTGCCTGGTGAAGAGCAAAAACACCTTGCTTCATCCTCCCGATACTCAGCATAGCACCCATGGATGGGAAAAAACCATACATTGTTTGGTTTGTCTAAACCTGTGGGTGCTTCCCGGTCCCCAAGGACTGCTGTGGTCGTGTGTGAGCCGTTGGCCTGGAGCCATTAGGGGCTGCAAGAGCTGGACTGGGACTGTATTTAGGGACTCTTTTAAACCATTAACAAAGTTAGGTTCAGAAGTCCTCTGGAAACACTGCACTCTTAGCCCTTGCACAACATGGAAATTGTCCTGACCCTTTCTTTGCCCGTTTGAGGGCTCTTGGATGCCCTGGGGAGTAAGAGATGTTTTTCCTTTACTGGAAAACGGCGTGGACCTTTGGTCAGCATAACAAGGTCAACAAAACATTAAATAGTGGATGAGGGGTAAAGGCCAGCCATATAGTCTGCTCTTACTCCCTGTCTGTGTCTTTTGGTGGCAGACTCAAGTGGCTGCTGGCAACCCCAGGGATGAGCTGGCTTGGGGAGAGGGCCATGCTGCCGGCTTGCACGCTGCTCGGCAGTGGGAGGTGCTCAGCTTTTGCTCCCTGGTACTGTCATGTGAAGTTGGTCCTGCTGGCACTACCCCAGCTCGCCTGCCTTCATCGTATCACCTTCCTCTGGCAGGAGGTCAAACACGTGCAGCCAGCATCATGTGTGGTGTCTGGAGGCTCTGGGAAGAAAGCAGAGATGGGCATGGGAACAAGCCCTAGCTCCAGTTTTGGGAGCTGACGGTGGTAGTGGTGGTTACCAGCCGTCCCTATGTGGCCTGCCTTCTCCAGGAGTGTGCCTGCGACTGCCTCCTCCGCAGCTCTGTGTACCTGTGCCGTGTCTTATCAACACACAGCCCAAGCGTGCTTCAGTACAACCTAAATAATGTGCACGAGTCGCCCTGGGTTGAACTTACGAGGTAGATAAATTAAACCCTGGAGGTGCTTATTCCCTTTCACCATTAGATGGAGCAAAGAGCTGTTCTCCCCATCTAAGCCTCAGAGCTGAGAAGTCTTTGCTTAAGCTCTTCCTGGGAGTGAATGAAGCCTCGACTGCTATGTGTTTCCTTCAGTTCAGAAAAATAAAGTGCCCTGTGCAGAATCCCAGTGTGTTTTACCATCTATTTAAAGTTGCAAAACTAAGGACGTGATAAATGAATACCGTCTGTAGTGAAGCAGCTTTTACGTGAAAGCTCAATCTTTCGTGCATGATTTCTGCTTAAACCCTCTCAACTTGCCCGAAAAGTTCAGCCAAAACTATCAAAGGGATGAAATCAAATACTTCTTTTTAAGAAGGGACTTTTTGCCATCAGGAGGTGAATATAACTGATGGCGGAGACAAAGTTGAGAGATGTAGTTCTTGTGATTTGTAAATCATTTTCCATTGGAGCATGTTTACGTGCTGTGAAGCTATACTTGATACCTTGTTCTGTGCGATAGCTGCTGTATTTATTTCTCCATTAACTCTTCCTATTCTTTGTTTGGATATTCGTAAGGGCTGGAAGGGAGGGAAATGGAAAGAGCAGGATGAAAGCCTGCTTGTGCCTGGCTGTAGTTGAAGTAGTCTGTTTTTCTATATGTGTTTATATGTCCTGGTGCATTGTGTTCATTTTGCAAGGGCAGTTGTTTGGTCAAAATTGTATTTCTTTCTGCCTGTTTTTTTTTTCCCCCTGAAGCTTGAGTTGCATCTGGTAGACACAGAGTTGTTTATGCTTTCGGTTTGGGACTGAGAGCCAAGTTTGGTACCTGGCTCCTGGCTAAGCCTTTCCACCCTTAGTACATGTTAATGTGTGGTTAGTTCCTTCCAGTGCTTCATTTCTTCCTGTTTGTGTGTGTGTTTGGGTTTTTTTTCCCTATGCTGAGCAGGTATTTGACAATGAATATTTGATTCTGCAAATAGTTACTCATTTGCAAAGCCACTGGAGTCTCATACCTACAGCATGCATCCTGCAGAAGGAATGCTGTAAGACTGACTTAAGGTATCCAGTGTGTGAATAATTGTTGCAAGTACATTTTGTTGTGTTCAGCTTCTCAGACCTTATTTGCAAGTGTGTAGTCATGCTGGATTCTAGTAATTTATTGACATATTTGTCTATTAATATTACGCAGCATTTATTGAGATGGTATTACAAGATGTTCTAAATTTTTTATGATGTAAAAGGGTTATGCCTTTTAACAAGGCCTTAGATACAATTTTAAGATTACCTGCCTTAGCTATGAATACTGACTTATAAATTATCTAGTGAATTTAGTAAGAAAGGACACAATTACATACAGTTTTGTTTTGAGTAAAAAATTGATGAGTTGTCTTTCCTTTGCACTCTTAATGGTGGTTGAACCTCTTTAGGGTTGTCAGACATTTGTGGCAAAATGGGATCTTGCTCTGTGGAGGAGACGAAGCTGCTTGGCGAGCTTGCTGCTAATGCACAAAGCTCTGCAAAATTGTACAAAGCAATTGCAGGAAAGCGGGTCTTTGGAGAATGAAACAAAGATATTATGATGGGATTTTGTGCATAGTTCAGTGTGTGGACATAATCTAGTTCATTATTGCACTGACTGTAAGTAATGCCATCTGTGGATAGCTTTTTGAGATAGAGGCTTCTATTGCAAACTGTGATTTTAAGTGATTTATCATTCTGCAGAGATTATTAGCGCCGCAACTCCTCCAGCTTTTTACAATACCAAACATTTAAAGAACATTCAGGTTATTTGCTTATTCATAGGGAAGAGTCAGTTGCCTATGATTCACTGTAGTGAATATTCAATCTAGTCTTTTTCTCCCTCTCTTTGTCCTCTCTTGGAGTCTAATGTGTGGTTTATTTCATTTCAAAGTCTTCGTGTATCACCTCCACATCTGTAGCTGGCCTCTCATAAGTAGCAGGAAGAACTATTTGGTGATGCAAACAGAATATTATAGTATAGTTATATTATGCGAAACAGTTCATAGAAAATTACTGAACGTGTTTTTCATCTGGTCTTTTTATGAACAAAAAGTATTATCCAGTACTGAAAACTGAAGGAAATAAAATACTGAACCTAGATTAGCAAACACCAGTAATTCAGTCAGCTTTCCTTTCTGTAGTAAAAGCTGTGCAAGAATTCTTTTGTTTTGACAGGTGAACTGAAAAATCTGATTTTATAGTTTAAAGCCAGAATTGAAACATTATCCCCCCCCAGTTCTCCTGTCTGAATGTTTCAGACGTTTCATGCTGTGGAAAAAACCTTAACAGTCTTCGTCCGTGCACAGTATGGTGCAGTGGCCAAGGCACTCATTTAGGAACTCCAAATTCACATCTGTTCTCTAATATGTTTTGAGCAGAAATTTGATAAACAGTTATCCAATGAGTTTTATGGGGTGAGTGGGGTAGGTTTTCTTTTTTGTTTGGTTTTGGGGTTGTTTTGTTTTGTTTTTTGGAGTTGCGCTTTGGGAGAGGGGGTGAAAATTAAGATGAAGGTATTTGGACAACTTGATCTGGATTCATGAAAGATTTTAGAGTGACTGAAACTGCGTATTTCTTCAGATGTATTTGTCAAATAGTAAAATCACCTTTCTATCAGTAAAAATAACTATGTTCCCAAGGTAGCTGATAACTCTTCACCCTGTGGGAATAAGCCTGAGAATGCCAAAATGACTTGGCATAGTGTCTCTGTTTAAAATACAAACAATCCTTTTAAAACTTGTGTGTTTTACTTATAGAGACATGCTAGTTTCCATTCATATTTTTGTTTATACATCATTATTTATGTAATAAAAGCACTACTACATCCAGAAGCTGTCTATGCCTATGTGGACGCTGTGCACCTATTGAACCGAGTCAGAAATTTTAAAGACTTATACACTTACGGTAATGTAACAGGGCTCTTACAAAAGGGATAACCTGTTATGAAACATTATTAGACCATTTGTTATAACTAGCGGTGAGCTGGGGAGCGGTGTTACTGGGCAAGTAAGAAGCTTCTGACATGATGTTTGCTTGCTAAAGGCTCCCAGTAGCCACTGGCCTTGTGCAGTCTGTGGAGTAAGGCTCGCCAGCAAGTACGAGCACACGGTCACTGTGCGGAAGCAGGGTCTTTGATAAAGCCAAATCAGCTTCATTTTTTCTGTAGGAGGAGATGTTCAGGTAGCAGGGAACAGTTTTTGAACGGTCAGACAGGAAACAGTGGATTTAGTGTTTACTTTGAGTTTAGGTAGAAGCTAATCTCATTACTGCTTGTGACTGAACAGTAAAATGATTGTGAAATGTTCAGCTGTTTAATGGGCATTTTCTGGCCACATTCAAAAACTCCATTTATTTTCATTTTATGTATTTCTCTGTATATTTCCTGTATTAAAAATTGGAAAAAAATTCTTAGCCCTCTCATTTCCTCATTTGTTCTGTACAAAAAACCCCCCTGACTTCTGCAAAGCATCCCGGTACTATGAAAAGAACACTAAACATGATTTCCACTCCCCCCCCCCCAATAATTCCAAAATTCACCAGTTCTTTTCATTTGCATCCAGTGCTATTATCAGTACTCTTTGTTGCTTTAATGCAATAACTTGAAAAATCCATAAGTTGTAAATAACAGTACACAAGGGCTGCTTCTCTTCTGGGTTTCTGCTAGCCTTAATAAATTGATATGGATATGAGAATGGAGGCAGTGTCAGGTAGAAATGTCCAGACTGACAGCAGTGTATCTCTGTTGACTACTCTTAATGGCACCAGTGGATTAATTGCACTGGTTTTGTCCACTGATAGAAGCTGGGTCTTTCTGGTTATACGATATGTAGAGGTTATGTACACTGAGAACACTACTGTAAAAGAATAAGCATGGCTATGAAGAGAATGATGAGCATAAGTAACTTCTATTAAAATTGACTTTCTGCCTCACTTGCTGCCTAATGTGGGCCTTATTAGAAATCTCCATGCAGAAGCTGCTAATACATATATTTCCAGTAGGATCTGATACATCTCAATTTTTTGTGATTGTTTCTAAGAACTATAGAATTGGAATCATAGAATAGTTTGGGTTGGAAGGGACCTTTAAAGGTCATCCAGCCCTCCACACCTGCTGCTGTGAGCAGGGACATTTTCAACTAGATCAGGTTGCTCAGAGCCCCATCCAACCTGACCTTGAATGTTTCCAGGCATGGGGCATCTACCACATCTCTGGGCAACCTGTGCCAGTGTTTCACCACCCTCATTGTAAAAAAATTTCTTCCTTATGTCCAGTCTAAATCTACTGTTTGGTTTTTTTTTTAAAGCCATTACCCCTTGTCCTATCGCAACAGGCCCTGCTAAAAAGTCTATCCCCATCTTTCTTATAAGCCCTCTTTAAAGGCTGCAATAGTCATTATGGAGAGAAGGCAAAAAACCTTCCAAACATCTTAAATCGCTAGTAGGTGCCTTTTGTCAGCGTGCTCATTAATGTGCTAGAGAAGGACTGAGCTTTTAGGTGAGGGGAGAGGGAAGGTCTTGACACAGAAATTGGCAAAAGCCATTAATATTGTGACATGTGACCTGCAATGCACTCCTTTCATAATAGCTTCTGTACCTAAGAGATGTAGTCAGTGGAAGAAGCAATAGATTTTTAACGTGAACGGACATAGCCATCCACTACAGATCTAAAAACCCGTAGATTTTTATCACTAGTCCCAAAAGTAAGTCCTGGAGCACTACTGCAGATTGCTGTAGTGATGCCTAATCAAAGAAATCTTTCTGAGCCACAAAGTGCCTGGAGGCATTGGGATTTTTGTTGTTGTTGTTGCTTTCTTTCCAAGGGCTTTAAATGTGGCTGTACCTTTGCAAAACAGCCACGAGCACCTTCCAGACCTGAAACAGTTGTGCTCTTTAGGAGGAGCTAATCTCGGAAACAGAGAAGGCGAGTAGGCTCCTCAGGAGAGGAAGGATGTGAATGGCCGAGCCGGAGCTGGCGTGCAGCCCCGGGGCTGGCAGGGCGGGCTGAACCCCAAGCCCTGTGCTGGGGCGTTCATCATGCGGGGTGGGAGCAGGAGCTGGAGCACTGCCAGCTGAGGCTCTTTGGAGAGAACAACAGCCTCATGAACAATCTGGAGTGCCATGGAGGAGGTTGTGTTTTTTTTCTTTACCTTATTGAACCTTTACCTCTGTTGAACTCTCTCTGTAGCTCAGTATCTGGCCCGGCTGCAGAAATGTAAGCTGTTGGCAATGTGCTGGTCTTGAAAGGAGAATGCGAGGGAGGCAGCAGGTCTGGTTATGATTTGCGTGTTACGTTAATTTTTTTAAAATATTCCCTTCTGAAGTTCTGGGTGTATGTATAGGCCGCATTAACGATGAAAAAGTAAGCTGTCCCCAATTGTGTGACAGCGTGATGATGAGAAATTACTGTCCTCCAGTTTTCTTCCTCCTTTTATTTTTAACGCCCGTATATTGGAACATGCTCTAGTACCTTCTGCGGTGCTCATTTGCAGTGTAGTACGGACTGCGTGCAAGCGTACCTTATTTTGAAGCAGAAATAAAACGTACCTGGCAATATGTAGCTTTCCTTGATCCGCTTGTAGCAGAAGCAGTCCAGAGAGAATGAGACTGATAAAATGAAGATAAGGGAGCTCATGGTCAGAGCAGTGATGCCATTGGTGGGGTCGGCTGGTGCTCATGCCTTGTGTTCAAAATGGTCATGTCCTTTGTGATGATTTTGCTTTTCTCTGCTGGGTATATATTTATGCACACAGTAGCATGCATTGTAACTTCTGGGTCGTTTTCACGATGGTTAATGACAATACATAAGATAAGGTGAACTTTAGGATTCTTCCTGAGGTTTGTAAATGCTCCCTTAGGAATTTGTATCTAAGAATTCTGTTCAAGCTGTCTTTTTTTCATGATGTGAGGGTCAGTGTCTTAAGTTTGTTTCTGGTAAATGTAGAGCTTTATCTTCTATCTGAAACTCACATGGGAGTTCCTTTTAAGGATGCAGTGATTTCTAGGTTGGTAACTCTTGAAGTGCAAGTTGTGTAGAGAATATTTAGAATACCTTCAAGAAAAAAAAGGAGTAAGCCTTGGCTTACAAAGTCATTCTTGTTGTCAAAGCCCTCTTATTGTCTCCCGTGTCCCACCTTCACTTGTATAGCCAGCCTTGTTAGCTCTTCTTTCTTGGCTTGGCGAGTTTGTTTCATTGTTTGTGCAGCTCAGGGCTGGCACTCTTCCCCTGCCATTAAGAAGGTTATTTGTAGACCTGTAAGCATGACTCTTTCAGCTTTGAGGACAGCCTTGGATTTACTTTACTCTTATTTTCTGTAAATCAAATCCTTCATGAGATGGATGTGTAATGTCTGTAATTAGAGTGTCTTCTCTACTATTTTTGCGTGTTTATCAATTCTGTGCTTGGTTTTCATCAGGTTTCTCCTCTGTTACTTAATCTTATATGTTTCCACCTTCAACATCAGGAGCATGGCTTTTTCTTAATTGTCCTTTTAAAAAAAAAAAAAAGGTAATTTGGTTACTGGTAAGACAGGGAAGGTCTTGATCCTATCTGTGACGTTGGAAGGTGAAGAACAGTGACGCTGGTATTTGTGCCAGAAGCAGTATACGTCTGGCATAGCTGTAGTCAAGGAGCTGTGCTGAGGAACCAAGGCCAGTCCTATGTGATCTGCTGTCAGGGTAGCTCCGACGATAGTAATTCTGGTTTTTGGTTTAGGGGCATTACTGTCTAAGAAATATCAGTAATCGCCCCTTCTTTTCATTTTTCATAGACTTTGTGTGATGAATGACAAGAATCGTATGTTACCGAACATGCAGAAACTTTCTGAATTTTTGGTTGTGAAATCTGGCAGTCGAGTTTTCGGTCTAGACTTGTCCGCAAATTGCGATCATGACTAAAATTAACTTTTGTGAATGTAATGAAACAGACTGAAATCTAGCTTATGGTAGAAGTAATAAGCTGAACAGCAGCTCTTGTCATCTAGAAACAGATTTGTGTAAGGTCTGTATAGGCTGGGAAGAAAAATATTACAATATTTCTTAAAATTTCCCAATCTCCAATTGCTGCTCAAGATATTGAAAACCTCAGTTGTTTTGATAGCAGAGTTACCTTCTGATAAGGAAACAGAAGTTGTATCATGTGATCTGCATGATCAGGCTTGATCCCTGTATGTCCCAGAAATGGGAAATACCTGTGCTTTAATGACTTTGCTCACGTCTTGGACATTAAATAAATCTCACACTTTTCCCCAATTATAAGGCTTGGGAAATTTAACAAAAAATACATGTGAGGATCTGTGATGTCCCTTTTTTTGTAATCCAGGATCTTAAACTTTTAAGATAAATGCCAAATTGTCATCAGATCTATAATAATGCTGCAATAACTCTGAATTAAAAATACCTTTGATTCTTAATTTCTGCTGTTCTTTCCACCAAGGTTTTTTTGCATTACAAAATTAATAGCTTTTATTTTCTTCTTTTCATTGCGCGCATCCCTAAAGTATTCATTCAGTTCATTAGTAAATCAGCTCAACCGCAGAATCATATGAAAAATATCTAAGCTGAGATTTAAAAACACAAGTTTTGTCTCAAGGAAGTAACAATAACAACAAAAAAGCCACATTTCACATTTACTCCTTTGTCTAAGGCTTGCCAGATGTCATGCAGAGCTTAAGAAAAAATATGCAAGGAAGAAAATGCATACTGATATACCTGGGGAACTAAATAATTGCTTCATGTTGTTATGGCTGTTTATTTAATCAATATTTTTGTCTCAGTGATTTTCTTGATATTCTTTTGATGGTTGCTCGCTTGATTCAAATGACAGCCAACAGGTATTTTTCCCAGAAGAACTGACCAGCTGAAGAGCTCTTTTTTGGCAAGGGGAAAAAAAATTCAAATAATTGACTCCAGCCAGGGCCAGTTGGCTTCATCAAAGACTGTTCATCAAAATGCCAAATTTAGTTCTCTGCCATTGTTGTGAGCTATTGCATCTGTATAGCGGATTTCACCCAATTGAAAGTTGGAGTCACTGGTAGTGATAAATAATAAAAAAAAAATGTCTGCTGTAGTCCTGAGTATTTATTTTCTTCAGTTTAGTAGTTTGTGGTGCAGTTACACAGGCATAATGAATTAATTCATCAAATACTCAGTTTTTCCTGAACACCTTCTTGTAAGGTGTCTGTGCAGGGGGATGTGTTGTTTTGTTTAGGGAGGATGTGTGCATGCACACAGAATCCTAAATACAGGTTTGAAGAAAAGTGTCATGTGCCTAGTGTGACTCAGACTGGCATTAAGTATGTAAAAACTTCTTTCATAATATCTGTTTAGGTATTAAGTTTATTTTTTCAAGTCTTTTTTTTTTTTTTTTAATTCTTTCTAGTGTAAGCAGATATGTTAGAAAATGTACTTTTATTTCTCTGAGTTAGTCTTTATGATCAACAGTCTTCCCTCAGGAAAGTAGGTTGTATAGCAATGACTGCTCCACAGGAATGCATTTTAATATACTGTTAATGAATACTTTTATATAGAAACTTAGGAATAGAAATGTATTAGTTCCTTCCTTTGATAATTATGGAGATAGATCCTTCTAATCTAGTTTCCTGTTACATGAATATAATACCTTCACCATTTCCTCTGGAAACTGTTACCCTTTAGGTGATTGTTCTAATTATACATCACAGTTATGTATAGTCTTTTTATTTCACATTATACTTACCCTCTTTAGAATGCCAGTCATTGTTTGTTCATATCTAGACCATTTATATAGGTGCAGCAGTGCTGCCATTAAGTCGAAATCAAACTTGTGGGTTTTTTATAAGTTGTGGACATACAAATAGCACATTAGGTTTTCTTGTTCCTTTTTCAAGTTTAATGTGCAGAGTTGCATGTTTTGCTGTATTTTGGTACCTTGCACAAAGGATTGTTAGAAAGTACAGAAAGGGAAATGATTTTCAGAGAGCAATGCTTTTAAAAACCTAAGTTCATATTACAAAGCCTGAGAACCACATGAAATTTTCAAGAAAAGCAAGTGTGATGGAAGGAATATAAGCAAAAGTGGAGGGATGTCAAGGAAAACATCTTAAATAGTGTGGGACCATGGAAAATAAGGGTATAAAACCATTTACAAAATGAGCAAAACTCAGATAGTACTTAGAGAAACACAGTAAATTAAAAATCCTGTTTCTTATATGAAATGGAGGACCTCAAATCAAGCAATAACTTCTTAAAACTTCAAATATGTGTACCAAATTACTTGTACCATTTATCTGAGGTAGAATCTTGTGAGCTATGAAGTGTTAGGTTCAAGTTTTGCTGTCTGCTGAAATGGGTGGCAAATCCCAAGTGATGGAACACCAGTCACTTGTGGTACAAAGGCAGAGTAGAAAGCTGCTGGTGTTTTGGAATGCAAATGTATTATCCAAATGATGTTCCCATCACATGAACATGCTTGCTTTCTTCTGGAGGTTCCAAGAATTTTGCTAAACAAAAAATGTCAAGGAAAGGAAAAGGATTCTTCTTCACTGTTACAAATATTTGGAAACTTTATTTTTTCAGTCTTCCTAGCTGTTTGCACAGATTCATCATCTTGAATACCTATACATTCCTCTCCTAGTCTGCAAGTACAAATAATGTAGTTAGCTGCAGTGTTTCCCAGGTGGTTGGTTAATTTTCTGTTCTTGGTCCTTGGCTTTTTTATTTTTAATGCTGCCAGCTAGCCTGTGTCAGATCATATATCTGCTTCTCTTGCCCGTCCTAGCCTCCTATGCTGTAGACTGGGCTCTTCTCCTGCTTCTTCTGATGGCCACTTGTGCCATCTGCATCTCATGCATTGTGGCTTTACCTGGGCAGAGGAAGAAACAAGGCAAGATTCCATGATACAATGAGAAATTAGAATATCCTTTATGCTGGTAAAAAGCAAACATCCTGGGAGCAGGGAGGTGTCGCAAGATGGTTGTTTGATAGATTTTGTAAGAGTAGTTTGATTTATGCCTTCAACCATAGCAAAAAACTAAGTGAATGCAATAGCAGAATCTTACTGATTTGCAGCTCTCTCTTGCATACTGTGTTACTCCTCAATATTGGTGAGAAATTAAATAATTAAGTACTTTCAATTAAGTATTTATGTATAAATACTCGATCATTTGTGCTGACAGTCTTCAGTGTAAAACATTCCAAAAGAACAAGTTTGGGAGCTGTCAAGCTTCAAATGAACAGTCAGGACTCAGGGAAAGATAGGAGGGCTGGAAATAAGAAAAGGGAATGAAGAATATATTTTAATAATAGCAGGCTAAGCTTATTTGCAGTTTTGTTTGAACTACTTGTATCATGGTTGATATTGTTTAATGGAAAGGTGGCAAGACAGGGTAGGAATGAAGAAGACCTTATG
The DNA here is from genome assembly GCA_008921705.1 of Burhinus oedicnemus. NCBI lineage: Eukaryota > Metazoa > Chordata > Aves > Charadriiformes > Burhinidae > Burhinus > Burhinus oedicnemus. The sequence continues at coordinate 3,004,942 of VFFE01007192.1, forward strand.
AAGTGAGAATGTCTGTATTACATTGTGCTGCTGCAGGGGTTTATATGGGGAGGCTAAAACTTGCATAAGTATAATAAAAGTATATTTGCACTGTGTTTAAGACTGCAGCATAACTTCCTCAGGTGATTAGAATGCGTTTTTACATCTGATATGAAGTATTTTAATTCTAGCTGTGTTTTCCACGAGGTGAGTGTACACTATAAAGTGTGGGGTGAGATGTCAAGAGACCTAAATTAATGTTGTTTAAGTACCAGTTTCCTTTGTGATTGCTGAGATGCTCAACCATTTGGGCTTACTCTCCCTTTCTATAAAAGGAAAAATAAGCCAAGATACTTGATTGTCTTATAGTATAGTGGTGAGTAAAAAGACTGTAAAATGAAAAAATGTTGGACAAAAAGAATGTGTGCTTTAACAGGAGCATTTTCAACATATTGGTAATATACTGCAGAAAGCCGTGGCAGTTTTCAAAGTGTCAGCTAGTTATTAGACGAAGAGGGGAATCTTCTTTCATGTGTGCACTTTCAGCCAAAAGACACACATTTTTAACAATGAATAAGAATCCTTTTTCTTTCCTTGACTTGCTTTGTTAAGCAAAATTCTTGGGACCGCCGAAAGAAAACAAGCATGTTCATGTGATGGGAACAGCATTTGGAAAATACAATTACGTCATCCTCCTGCAAATCCTGAATGGTTTTTTTATGTTTTTTTTTTTTTGTCTTATAAAAATGCAGTCATTTTTCATATAGTAAAAAAACCCCGAAAAATGTTTAATATACATATTATATATACATCTATATATCAAAGCTGTCCATAAAGACACCAGTGAACAGTTAAAAACTGACTAGGTTGGGGCTTCTTTTTCTGCCAGAAGTCAGTCCCACTGCTTAGACCTTGAATCCACCTGCAAGTCGATCTGGAGTTCCCTGGAGGTTTTATATGCCAGTTCAGGGTGAAAAGGTTTTGAGATCCTTTCTTTGAATTTTGCTTTGCTTTTTCTGCAGCATTGGAGTCTTATAGATTGCTTGTCAGTGATTTCTTCAGGGTTCTTTTGTTGTTTGTTTGTTTGTTTGTTTGTTTGTTTTTGAGGGAGGGGGTTGTTTGTTGTTTTGGTTTTTGCTGGGGTTTGGTTTTTTTGAGTTGTGGGACAGTTGCAGTGTGTAATTCCCCCCACCCTCCAAAGAAACCAGAAGTCTGAAAAACATTAATGTCAGTTGTGCTGTGCCCCACTATCTTCAAGTCATTTCCCTACCCCAGGTTAGTATTATGGAATATAGAATGGTTTCATAACTTATAGGAAAGACTTAAGCTTCAGCTCCTCGTTGTCATGATCTCATCTTCGTAGAGGAAAAGCTCTAGAAATAAAGGGGCTCACAATTTCTTTGCTCCTTCTTATGATATAGCTGCTAGCAACAGCAGTTAAGACAAGAAGCTTTTTCTTCTGGCTTGTAAGAAGATCCAGAAGGAAGGAGCGACACCAAGGTGAGGTCCTTACTAGGAATGAGGGATTTAACTACTGATTTGAGTATTATTTTTTTGGTTGAAGGAACTAGGAGGCACTAGCTTTGGTACTATTGACAGAATGTTCTTTGAGCTCTGAATGCTGTTATGAAACTTAGACCTTATGAAAAGATCATAAGCTTTTGGGGCCAAGGCTAAACCAACTTGCTGGAAGCCTGGTACGTCTGGTGCTGTATCCTTTGTTCTCTAAGCCTATTTTCTTACAAAAGCACAGAGGGGCCTCTAAATTGGATGCTGTTGCCTTGCTTGACTCCATCACTGAGTTTGTTTCCCTCAAGTCTTTGCAGTTTTTTGTATTTTCTGGCAAGTCTAAATCTGCAAGCTGTGCTGGGTCCATGTAGAATAATCACTTTGAAATTAAAGTGCACGTACAAGTATAGGAAACACCAAAGAAAACAGTAACACTTTCTGTCCTGTCAGAGTGTTCTTCACCTGTGTTCGCCAAGGGTATCAGGAACTCCATCCAGATTATCTGTATTTCATTGCCCATACTCAAAACTGGTCTCACAGATAAGGAAGTCCAATTGGATCATCATTATCTTTACTGCTTTTAACTTTATAAATGCAGATTGGTGGCTAGATGACATACTATCTGTCACGTCTTGTATTGAGTGAAGCTGAATTAGCTATACCCTCCTTTTTTTCCCAACTGTAGAGTTTTTGGTATTTGTTCCTTTTTTATTAACAACAAACTTCATCCTCAGACATCAGCGCTGTCATTTTTGCTTCTCCCATAAGATGAAGTGTCAGTAGAGAATGTAGTCATTCAGGCATGACCCATCTTCCTTTGCATATAAAAAATAATCTTCATACAATGGGAGCCACCAAGTGCATCACTTACTAAGAAGCTCAGGAGCTGGGACACTTGCAAAGGACTACGTCTTGTCACAGGGTCTCCTGCAGCTGGTGGGCTGGGAAGGAGCTGAGTTCCCAGGGGATGTGTAATGCTGTATCACTCACAGTGGTTCTTCCTTGCTTCCTGAAATAGGAGTCCCCAGCTGCATCCGTGTTTGCCACCTGCACTGCAGGTTTGGGGCAGCTTTCAACAGCTCATGACCACCTCAAAGAGTATGTTTATATGTTTATTATTCACAGTATGTTGTATTTCAAAAAATGAATCTGTGTAACAGAGCTTCAAATTCTCCAGTTATGTCTCTGTAATAAAACATAGTTGAAAACGTACATTAAATCAAATGTGACTGTCAAAAAATGTCTGTCTGACAGTTTTGGATTCTGCAGGAAATTCGTATGGCTTGGCTGTTAACTATCCAGCACACTAATGCAACAGAATTAAACCTGAGGAAAATAGTGGAGTCAGATATACAAGAGAAAAATCACTTTCAACAGCACTGCAATGCAGATGACAGTTTTTCTGGAAATATGAGTGCAGAGGCTGTTGTGGTAGTAATCATGTATTGTCTACCTTACTATCCAGTCACCTGGTGTTTATTGTTGTGTTTGTTTTGGGGTTTTTTTTTTCCCCCTAAGAGTTTGCATTTGTTGCTCCTCTTTATACTTTTGTTAACTTTTTTTGTGTAATTTTTGAAGGCATTTAGCAGCTTCAGCTGTGTGTGTGATTGGAAGAGGTTTGTTGAGATGCCTAGCTGGTTAATCTGAATTTAATACAATATGAAAGAAAGTAACCTTAAGAGTTGTAAATAGTTGAGAGAGATTATATTCAAAGAAGAGTTTGCATTTTTTTGCTTACGTGTAGAAAGTGTTTTCTGGGAAACATTTTTTGAGGTTATTCAGATAATTATCTTTCAGGTAGTAAGTTAGAACAGAACCAAATCCTTACTTACGTTTCTTTGGCTTATGTAAGCAAGTTCAAGCTTTACCTAATATATTTTTTTATGCTTTTGAAAGCTAGCTGTTGAAAAGTGCAAGGACAAAATAAAAAAAAAAAAGAGAACTGCTCTGATACGTAGATCAGTTTTTAATAAAGGCTATGTTCAACTGTCTTTGCAGAAGCATTACTGTCACTTCATATGATGAACGGAAAACATTAAAATGTATCAAATTTGAAGTAATAACAAATCATATATGATGTGGATGAAAGGCAGTAAACACTGTGGTAAATTCATACCAATGTACAGGAAAATCTGACCAGTGACTCCAGAATTGAGACTCCTTTTTCCTTTATGCAATACCTTTTTGATGGAGGGGTGGAAGAGAATGGGGGAAGAAGAAGAAAAGCCTGGGGATTGTAAAGTCCATACAAAGCAAATGAATTTATTTATTTTTCCTTTCTAAAAAGCATCATTCAGGTAATGGGAGTAAGAGGTATAAAAAGCCTTTGTAGCTGGCAGCCATTTGATGAACAGGCAATCATTATTTCAGTTAAATTCTTGCAAATGTGCTGGAATCTGTGTAATTTTCAGCCTTTGGCAAGAGAAGATGGCAGTACCCCTTCTGCTTCTGAGTTCAGACTATGAATGCAGACATTCGGCAAGTTTTGCTGTATTACGTCAGTGCTCTGTTATGCTGTCCATACAGATTCCCTGTCCTTTCAAATTAGTTGAAAAAAATACTGGCATTGGCTATTTAAAACAAAAAGCAAACCAGAAAAAAACCTCAACCCAAAACAAACAAAAAAACCACCCAGAAACCAGAACAAACATATTCATACGTGCAAGTGTTGAGACATCCGGGATTACAGAGTTTTTCTTCTCATGTTAGTGGTTTTTGCATATATGGCAAAATGCTTAAAAAATGTCGTTGACCGATGTCCAGTGATCAAGTTTGAATTGTGCCTCCTTGCATAGCAGCAAGTCTTGGTGTAGGCAAGGCTGAAGATACCTCTTGTTTAGGGATGACTTTTTTAGTTTTTTTGTGTTTGTTTTTTTTTTTTTTCTTTTTAAGGTAGGCATGGGATGGTACTCCCGTATTCTTCTTTTCTTTACACCTCTGTACATCTGTGCACCTCCAGTGTTTTTCTACTGTATTGCATGTTCTGAACCCAAGAAGTTAAATATCATCAGTAGGAAAATCCGCACGCTACCGAAGCGTGCAAAACTTCAACTTGTGTTGCAGGCGCAGTAGGCATGTGGAGCATGTATAAAGATTCCTGTAGCATAAATCACTATGAGTAAGGTACAAATGTGGAGGCCAGCTTGTCTTTCAATGTGGTGCCCGCTTCGTAACACCTCCCCACTTCACCCCGTGTAATCAGATGGCTGATAGTGCAGTGACTTGTCACTGTTTCAGGTCACACAGAGAGATTCTCTAAATTAGGAATTTAGGGTTATAAACAACCAGTTGTTCAAAAACTTGCATCATTAAATTGGATTAAGGAGATACATCCTTTCTAAAGATCAGTCTTGTGTGATCTGCAATCTTCTCATTTCTGGAGTTGTCAGGTGTATTGTAGGTTCTCCACACTGTTTTTGGTAGCTGATGTTCTACATGCAGCCCGGTGTTGTGGACTAGGACATAAAATATGTGATATTTGATGGTAGGGTCTCCTATATGCTGAAGGTTGGCCTTTTTCTTATCATTGGAAGTATGCCCGACTGACTTAATTCTTCCCTTAAGCCCTAACAACACACATGGTCATTACCTGAAATTTGGTTTAACAGCAACAAAGGTGCATTGATGTTGACATCTATTTCCATGGCTGTGTCAGCACTAAGATCTGTCTTGTAGTCTAATGTTGTAAAAGAGACTCTTTTTTTGAAGTTTTTCTTTAGACATCCTAAATGATTGTTCATTTGTAGCTGAACATTTCTCATAACGTGATTGCAGCCATTTAAAAAAGCTTTAAGAAACTTTCCTCTTTTCCCCATCTATTCTGAATATTGCTGTAGGATATCGAATGCTGTTCCTGTTACCTTAGTAAATATGTTTTGTGGAGGTTTTGATCAATCATATCGCTGCTTTCTGGTTGTCTTTCAGCTGCTCACTGTGTTTTGGAAATCTCTCACTTCTGCGCTTGTTTATTTTGACAACTAGAAATAAAGGCCACTTAAATTCCTTTAGCAGTGTCCTATTTTGCTTTCTGTTTCCCTCTTGATATGTTTACTTTGCCCGGGGATGTCTGAAAAAAATAATTTTGTAAAATTTAACTCTTCCATTACTATTGTGTACAACGGAACTCTTTTTCAATGCACATGCTCTCCTTGTGGGATATTTGTGCTGCGCTGCCAAGCGGTGCTGAACCCCAGGCTTAGGAGAGCCGCATCCTCTTTACGCCTGCAGGATGTTTATCTTTACTTTTTTTTCTTTCTTTTCTTCTGGGTAATACTTAAAGCTGTATTGTATTTCCAGACTAATACTCGGAAAAGCATGTGCAGTCTAAATGGTTAGAAGTGCAAAAGTTATTTTTAAGCATCTGTTTTGGAACTGGGTTCATACTTAATGATATGAGGCATGTTTTTCAGGGGGACTCTGTTAGGATGGTTTGTTGTGTGGAAAGACTGATCATAATCTGTTGAAGAGGAGGGTTCCTTTCTCATAACTTTTTCTATTCAGCAGTGTGGTGAATTAAGTAAAAGCTTGTATAATGCTGGCTTAAAAAATTACTGGTTTCTTATTTTGCAGTTTTCTTCCTCTCTTAAGATTTAAGGAAGAGTTCTTGCGTAGCAGGGATTGTGTTAAAGCTGCACGTTGATGGTTTTTCAAAGATTTACACCTGACTGTGTAGCAGCAAGAATGTTGTGACTGGTACAGAATTTCAAAAAGAAAAAAAAAGTAACAATATGTTCATTTATAAGAAGTACATCTTGAGAAATTTGGATTTTCAGTTTTGGGCATGCCTTTTTTGTCCAAGATTCAAGAACAAACCTGTCTTCACTGAATTGGCTAAGTAAGTAAAAAACACATATCAATAACTGCAGAGTTTAAGGCCATATTTTCCCTGAGAGTAGGCAAATTTTTTTGTACAGTTCAGAGAAGAACCAACATTTTATGGTATGAATATATAGTATATAAGAGCAATATGTAGTATAAAAGATCAATTAAGTAAATTTGGCTATACTTTTCCATATACTGTCAGGATACCCAATGAATTTTTCGTCAAAATGAAAGTCTTATGGAGATTATAAACAAATGTAGCTGCCATTTGGAGACAGTCTAGAAATTTTTATGGTTTGAGTTTTACCTTAGTTTGACAAGTGACAGCATGTTGTTTTTACTCGCCTCAGTTTTGCTCACGTGAACACTTAGAGCAAGGCCATGTTGTGGAGGTTGAGTGGTTCATTGCTGTTACTCTGTTTAGCGTTGGCAGGGTGAGAGCAACGTGACTTTTTCTCGTGTCTCGCATCACCCATCTTGCCCATGTCTCCCCTGCTGCCCCTCTGCCACCCCAGGGGCCATGCAGCCCTTGTCCCATGGGTGCTATGGAGGAGGAGGAGGAGCGCAAGGGCAGTGGTTGTAGCAAGCCTTGAACTGGCCCACATGGTCCCTTTTGGGGGACTTTTGATAAGCTGGGTGGAAGGAGTCCAGCCTGGCTTCCCAGTGCCAGGCAGTGCCTGCAGTGGGGCCGGGTAGAAAAAGCCCCTTTTGCTTTTTTAAATTAGTCGTGTGGCTTGGCAAAGCTCGGCAAAATGAGACTCGGGAGACGGTGCTGGTCACCTGGGCGAGGCATGCTGGCTGTTCTCAGCTTTCCTCTGTTTCAGGGATCAAAGATGATGTGCATCTCACTTGGCCAGCATTCTTTTGTTCACACCTTTTTATTAAGACTGTAGTGTATTGTTTGCCATGCTAGCTGTATTTGTAATACAGAAAATGAAACATCTATGCAAACTTTGTGTGCTAACATGTGATCTGGGACCAATATGGACTGCTTTCATAGTGAAGTAGTTTTCATCTTGTTTGTTTTTCTTCTAAGATGAGAATGCTTGTGAGGAATAACATCTCATTTCCTTAATTCACTTGGATGTAAATTATTTTGGAAGAAGGAGGATGACAACAGCCTGCAATTGCTGAAGAAAAAAGGAAAAAATGTTAAAGAAAAATATTTTTAAGAATTGAGGGATTTAATACATTTCTCTAAAAATAGGTTAGATAAAGTATGTCATTCTGCTCTATTTCAGTCACAATGGGTTGTTTCATAGATTTGTTTTTAGCCTCAGTTCCTTCGGGCAGAGAAATGCGAGATCGTTGCACCTCTGAAGGTAGGCAACCACGAGCCTTACAGAGCCCTGCAAACTCAGTTACCATAATGTCTGTATCATCCAAAGGAAAGCTTTTGGGTGGTTGAACTAAAACAGCCTGTGATACAGAATGTGGTTCTTCACTCTTAGGAAGTTAAAATGAAGGTGGAAAGAGGTAGTGGCATGGGACAATGGGCTTAACCTTAAAGCTGCCAAAGGAAGGTTAGACTAGCCCCACTGATTTCAACGTCCTCTTGGGATGTTTGTACTCTTGAGGGGAAAAAGGTAGAATAAAGCTCAAGTAGCTACAAAACTTTTGTATTTGCTTTCATAAATTACAATCATAGGATTATAAAACAGCCCAGGTTGGAAGGGATCTTGAAAGATGATCTGGTCCAAACTTTCGTGGGAATGGGAGTCTAGATGAGATTATCTAGCACCTTGTCTCATTGCATGTTGAAAATCTCCGGTGTTGGGTTCTCTACCACATTGCTGGGAGAGGTTGTTCCAGTGAATGGTAGCTGTCTATCTTATGTTGAGATGAAATCTCTCCCAGTGCAACTTGTACCCATTGCCCCTTGTCTTCTCCATGTGGCTCCTTGTGAAGAGAGAGAGCCTCTGTTGTCTTTGTAGCTGCCCTTTAAGTACTGGAATACTGTCATGAGGTCCTGCCTAAGCCTTCTCTTCTCCAGGGAGAAACGGTCTAACTCCTTCAATCTTTCCTCACAGGGGAGGTTCTGTAGCCCTTCCATCATCTTTGTGGCCCTCCTCTGGACCCTCCCCACATCTTTCTTGAATTGTGGGGATCAGAACTAGAGACAGTACTCCAGATGTGGCCTGAGAAGTGCTGAGTGGAGTAGGATGATGACATCCTTATCTCTGCTAGTAATGCCCCTGTGGATGCAGCCCAGGATCTGATTTACCTTTGTGCAGTGCACTGCTGACTCACGTTCAGCTTGTTGTCCACCAGGACTCCGAGGTCCCTTTCAGCAAGGCTGCTCCCCAGCCACACAGATCCTAGCCTGTACTGGGCTCTGGTTATATTGTCCCAGGTACAGGACCTTGCGCTTTGTTAAACTTCATGCTGTCCTTGTTAGTCTACTCTTCCAGCCTGTCCAGGTCTCCCTGTAAGATGGCTCTCCCTTCTGACATGTCATCAGCAAACTTGGTGAGGGTGCTTTCAATCCCATCATCTGGATCATTTATGAAGATGTCGAACAGCGTGGGACCAGTATTGATCCCTGGCAGATGACTTGTGACAGGCTGCCAGCCTGAGTAGAAACCATTGAGCACCACCTTCTGAGTGCGACCTGTGAGCCAATTTCCTACCCATCTTGCAGACCATCCATCCCATCTGTATCTTGCCAGTTTGTCCAGGAGAAGGCTGTGGGAAACAGCGTCAAACGCTTTGCTGAAGTCCAGGTAAACAACGTCCGCTGCTCTCGCGATGTCAACAGAAGATGTTATTTTGTTGTAGAAGGTGATCAGGTTAGTTGGCATGATTTGCCCTTGGTAAATCCGTGCTGGCTTTTCCCAACCACCTGCTTCATTTGGTTCATTACATCTAGTTGTTTTGTGAGCAAGCTGAAAAGCCCTCAGGTTGCATGATTTTAACAGTAGAGGGGATTAAGAAAAGTTACCTCAGAAATTACACTGTGAGAGTTAAAATGTTTCAGTGTTGGTAAGGCTCTTTAACCTTCCCTCCAGTTCTTTTTTCTTTTTGAAGCAGCCTTTATAAAAATAAAAACCTTTCCAGTCTGTGCTTGATACATCAAATAGACTGGCTAACCATGGAGTAATGCTGCGTGGCACCTGCTGAGCAGGAAATAATTATGTTTTAATATATCACAGGAAAAAATACCTAGATGTTAAAAGCAGAATATATGACATCTGTTCAGTAAACAAAAGATGCAATTACAGTATTTTAGGAAAATATCAAGGTGATAGCCAAAAAATCATTTTTATTTATTATAAAAAGCAATTGTCTGGCACACAAGGTAATTTGGCATTCAGATCAGAGTACTTTTAAGAGAAGCACATACATAAGAAATAGCAGGAATTTTTTTAAATCTCTTAAGGCAAAGAGAAGCTACTTAAAGATGAAAGCATGAACCAAAGTAACTGTCCATAGTGGATATAAGATTTTCTTCCTTTTCTTCTTACGTGTTTTCATCTTGCAGAAAAGAAATCCTTTTAAAAGTTACTATGCTTTAATATAAACACAGTGATATATACTAGTTATGTGTCTGGTTTTTTTTCTTTACTCTGTCCCAGGGTGTTAGCAAGAATACTTTTTAGTAGGTAGATGAGGGACTAAATGAACACAAACTGTAGTGTTCTCTTTTTTTTGAGCAAGCTTATTTTCTTGGCAGACTTACTAAATTCCATATGGGAGTAAAAGAAACCTCATTGTTTTGCATTTGGTTGAGACATAATTCTTGTAGGATAATTGGTAGCTTTTGAATAAAAGTCTTGTGCAGCAGAGTTTGCTCTTCAGGCAGGGGAAAATTGCAAAGCACATTTCCAAATATCAGATGAGTTCAAGAAGTTGAGTAGTTTTCTTTAACTTCTGAAGTGAACCATGTGCATGTGACCTAGGTACACGGTTACGAAGAATTTTATACAACTGGGTTTTTCGAAAATTGGTCTGGTGTCATAAGACCCTATTGTGGTTTTTTGGGAAGGGAGGGAATTCTCTTCATGCCCATTTTCTACATGGTTTTATGTTCCACTGGAAATTTTGGTTTATTTTCTTTGAGGTGTACATAAAGATGCCAATAATAAGAAAGACAAATATATAGTTGAAAATGTGACACTGGTAACATTTTGGATTTTGTTACCTCCATTCAGAAAGTCCTTTAAAAATTTTTTTTCTCAGCCTTGTGCTTATTCTGTCTAGGTGAGCTAGAGAAATTATTTTTTCTTCATAAACCATCAGTAATGGAATGGACAAAACACTTAGTATTCTGCTGCTCCTCTTCCCAGAGACTTTCTCTAGTGAGAAACTAGACTAGTAAGTGAAGCAACTGGGACTGGGAGATAAGAAGTCCCTGAATGGGTTAAATTGAGTCCTGCACTAGTGATTTTTTTTTTACTACCTGAAATGTCACGGTTTTAAAAATCTACTGAAGAATTGTCCCTGAAGAAATAAAAATGACAGAATATTCTCAGTCTTTGAACTGTGGAAGGTGTTGAGGGAGGGGACAACACTATCCTTGCTTCTGCTTCACTGTAAACCTGCAACAGAAAGGCTAACTAATTTTCCTTTGATTTTCAACACGTTTTAGTAGCTACCTCTTTTTCTGGGAATGATGGGAAGGATCCCCAGGCCAGAGCAAGTTAAGTGTCTAGTTCATGTAGAAATTACCTCTGCACTCTTGAAGATTACTTCAAAAATCTCTTTCCTAACATTAAGAAAAATCTGTATCTGTTTACTTCCACATGCATGTATTGTGTCTTTTCCAGTTGTTGTAATGTTTTATGCTGTATGACTAATACTGTAGTTATAAAAATTGTAAGAAAATAAGCTTGTTAGAAATTGTGTATTTTCTAGAGCCTAAATGAGCGACCCTTGTTTTCCCTCCAAGCTTCCAAAGAGGTCTGCAGTGACTCTTCTCTGTGTGACAAAATTAATAGTGGTCCTGCAACTTAAACTAAGATGCAAATTAATCTGAACTAAGATGATACATAGGACAAAATTTTAATCCCCCTCCCTGCTTTGGTCCAGAATGTGGGTATTTTAGTGCATGTATTTCTTCTGTGCAGTTAATGATACCAAGCTTGCAAAGCTTGACGTTCTATTGACAATAATGGGCTGCTTCCTTGAAAAGGTGAGGTGCGTGAAACCAAAGCCTGTCGTACGCTACAGAGAATAAATATGTGAGTGATTCTCTTCTTTGAACTGATGAGGCACTCTACATTAATTCAGTCTTACTGTCATTTTTATTGAGCTTTATTTGATGGATTTTCCCCTGCTTGAATATGAAAAGTAGTTTTCCATTCACATTGAATTTTCTTTTACATGGTCCTCGTTGTGGCAGGTTCCCTTTAGGTGCTATAAAACACATGGATTATAATGGATTATTACTTCACAATATTTTGGTGTATGCAAAAGTCCTGCAATGCTGACTTATAGTTTGAGGAAAATACCTGATATTATTATAAGATTACTACTATTGTGATTGTGGAGTGCTTTGCCTTTTTAATGGTACTCCTGTATTTACTCTTCTGCATCATTCTCTCTCTCTCTCTCTCTCTCTCATCACGTGCATGTGCTCTTCCAAATTAACTCAAGGGTACTTATGAGAACTTAATTATGAAATGAATGAACTCTGAAGCATAGACTGCAGTAGCAGAATTGTCAGTGGCTAATAACACTGCAGCGCACGTGTCCAGGCCTGGCTGAGCAGCACTTCACAAGCTGGGGTGCCCGAGCCTCGTGGCCGGACCAAGGTTGCGGCATTTCCTTGGCTTTGGGTGGGCTCCAGCATCCTACATCTCTTGGTCTCTGTTGCCCGTCCATGGACACAAGGGCTTACAGTGTAGGCAGTCAAGAAGACTCTTCTCACCCATGCTCAGCTATTCATTCTCTCCTCGTGCCAAAGCACATCCTTACCTGGAGCTCCAGCATTTTAGAAACAGACTGAGAACAGATGAGAAATTAGCATCTAGTCTGAGGCAGTTTGGCTAGTTTTGCGTAGTAATCCATTGGCAAAGGATGATTTATTGCTTTTTCTATGCCCAGCACCCATTTCTGTCTCACCCTCTGTTATAAAACGGAGCCCAGGCAGTTAAGTTAGGCAAAGTGAATCCCAGCCCCTTTGTTCATACTTCTGTCCTGCTTCAGGCACATGTGTTACCTTGCAGAAACAGTCAGTCCTTACCTTCAGTGGTGTCAGAGAGATACAGGTGCAGATACAGTCATAAAATAGGAATGAGTATAGGACAAGGGTAAGTCTGAATTTGTGGTTTGACACAGATGCAGGATCCTTTCAGTGGTTTGCAGAATGACTTCTGCCTCACAGAGGCATGATCCAAAACTTAGTTAAATTAGTTGGGCTCACAAATTCTGCCTGGGCTCAGTCTTTACTAGCCTTTGGACTAATCAAACGGTTCCTGAGTCTGTTTTTTGTCTGTGGTGGTTTTTAAGACTGAAATCACGTCATGCAGGTAGGGCTGGAGTTTTTGTTGTTGCTTGTTGTTTTTAAATCTTTTGTTTATAATAAACCCTTTAATCTGAAAGATGGCAGTTATCCAGTGTTGGATTTGGGTGTTGGATGCTCGTGAAGGGAAAACAGGAGCAATACGATTCTTAGCTTGGGATTTTCTGATGAGCCAGTGAAACAGAGGATGAAAAGAACCAGATCTATATAAAAAGTGGGGGAACGTGGCGAATGTGTGAGAGGAGGACAGACGAGAGGAAACCTGGTGAAACAGCATGGTCCTCAACATATGATTACAATTGCCTGCTGTTCAGGCTTTCTGCTACGTAAGGCCATGGGAGCTGGCAGAGCACAGCTGCTTGGCAGGCTGAGGGGCACGAGGCTGGGTAGCAGTTCTATACAGAAATAGAAAGCTGTAGTTGATGCTTTTCACTTTGGCGATGTGCTCTGTGAAACCGCTCTCCAGCAGAAGTTCTAAAAGAGGATAAATACGTCATGTGTCGCTGAAAGTGACAGCGTGCTTTTAGCATGAGCTGCAGAAGTTGTTATCTGAGGAGGAGAAAGTTGCCAAGGTACCTGCACTTTCTGCTGCAGTCAGTTTATATATGAGATGTTATGTACTGTCATCGTGGGAAGGGAGTCAGCAGAGTCCAGGCCAGAATGAGATGACATAGAGTCATTCAGGGTGGAGAGGGACTTCAGGAGGCCTCTAGTTCAACTTCTTTCTCAAAGCAAGGTCAGTACTGAATTTGAGATGCTCCAGGCTCTGCTCCAGTTTAGGTCTTTGGGCAACCTGTTCCAATGCTTGACCAGCCTTGTAATGATTTTTTTTTTTTTTTTTTTAAGGTGGTTATAAGGACTAATGCTGCGGTACATCTGTAAACATTGGCAATAGGAGGCAGTCCATAGTGATAGCAAAAGAGTGTATGCAACTCCTGTAGCTCCCACTGTGTAGAACCAGGAGACAGTTGACACTAAATTGTAAGATCCCCTTGAGATCATGTTATGGAGCAGTTTCACAAAATAAAGGTCAATGTTTGTACAACTCTGAAGTAAAAAGCTTGCCACTGTGAACACAGGCTTCAGGTGCATAAAGATTTTGAGGTAACAGTGTCCAAGTAGAAAAGTGTCAGCAAAATCTGAAGTTTTGAAGGATGGAAGCAGAGACCTTTAGAGTCAAATCCATAGCTGTTTCATGATAACTGGACTTGGCTCAGTGGCAATTCCATGAAGGCTGCTGAACCCTTTCCAGTACCTTTCTGAAAAGTGACCAGGTAGTAAAAAATACTGTCGTTGAGGTTTTATGTAGGGCTTGCAAAGTGACCCAAATGTTTCACGTCTCTACTGTGCGCTTCTGCTGCTGCATCCTAGGATTGAATTTATTTCTTTCACAGCCACCTAACATTGGTGGCTCATAACACAATCCTATGACTGAGCTGCTTCTCCTGTTTTTTAAATTAATAATTTTATGTTAATATGCTTTAGGTTTCTAGTCTTTTTATAATTACTAAGTTTCCACTTTGTAATTCTGCTTATTCTAGTTTTCAGTGTTACTCAGTTCTTCCTGGATAATACCTATGTCCTCTGATGGTGCCTCCCAACTTGTTACTGCAGATTTCAGTGGCACACTAGAAGCAGTGCTTGTGCTGGGTCATTACTAAAGGTTGCTTGTTTGCGGCTTGGTGTGTTTTTGTTGGCTTTAAGCAGAAAGGTTTTTTCCATGAGATGCAAACATTGTAAGTTTTCTTTCCTGATGGGTGTTCTGCATGTTTGCCATAATAACTACGTGAGACATCTCTGTGCTGAGGTCCAAAAGGACCCATAGTCTGTGCTCTGGCCTGGTCCCCTGTTTGAATTTAGGTTAGTTTTGCTTCCCTGTTGTTCGGAGGCCAGCCTCAATTCTGAGGCAGGGAGAAAACTTGGACTTTTGTCCCTTCTTGGTGTAATCTAAACATGTTCTTACCAAGGTATGGTGACCTGGCTTGACTGACACCATACATCCATTTATCCTTGAGCTGAGATCCTGTGACTCCAGGCTCCTTCCTCAAAAAAAACTCCTAAGGGTCCTTGCTGTGGGGCAGAGTGCTTTGGTAGCCCACACCAGAGGCTTCCTGTGGTGGGCAATACCAATGCTCAGCCAGGTGGACCCTCAGCTTCCATATACCCAGCTTACATTAATACAGTGACTGGTTTAGAGGCCGGGCTTGCTGAGTGCTAAGCTTTGATGCTTGGTTTGGTGTTGGTAGCCCTTTCTCAGCACTGAAATACTTGGGAAGAGAGGACTCTTGGCTTAGGGTGTAGATTCCCCTCTTTTCTGCTAGGATACCATCTGCTTAAAACATTGAGTTGCTTTCATGTGAATTTAAACAAGTGGTTTACTTTGTAAGTTGCTTTGTGTGCATGTGCCTGTGCCACGTGATACTTGGGACTCCGTGTGTGCATGCTTGTGTCTCCTATTCATAAAAATCTGGTCCTGTACTTGATCTGTAGGGACTGACGTGGGTGCCACCACCCGACCAGGCTCGCGGGTTGTGGTTTGCTGCCTGCCTGGCAAGGAACAGAGTGAGACTGGGCACCTTCAGTGCTGGGTGCTGATTCAGGACAGAAACCTACATCTGGAAAAGTGGTAACATCTGTTGAGGTGTTTTTGCTAAATATGATTTCAGAGGAAAAAAAAATTCATTTAAATATGCATCTCAGAGGGTTGTGTAGAAAATCACAGCTGGCCTAATGCCTTCAAGGAAAAAAAGAGATGTATTGCCATTGGTTTCTGTACATTCATCTTTTAGCTGACTTCTTAAAAAAAAAAAAAAAAAGCGCCTTAGTATGCAACTAGTTGTGTAAATACTGTTTAAAATGTTGCTGTCATCAGTATATTTGCATATCATCTTTATTTATACTATGTGATTGCTGACAGCTTCGGTTTTTCTTTTGATAACTCCAGTGGCTTAACAAAGGCATCTTCATGGAACAAAGCTCTTCTTCTGTTTGATCGAGCTGTCACCATAGCTCTTTTGGTCAGCTGCAGCACAGGGAAGGCAGAAAGAGGGAGAAGGCCGTATTAGTGCTCTTTCCATTCCATTTGCTATTTCATGTTCTAAATATTTCTCTTGAAAAACAATGCTGCTTTTTAGCCTTGGCTTTTCCTCTTTTGAGTACTTCCAAAGGGTAGGGAGTTTCACAGTTGGGGTTTTTTTTTTTTCCTTTTTGTTTTTTTTAACTATATGGTGACCTTTTCTAGTCTGAGACAGCATGGCTACAACTCTTGATTTAGAGAGCTCTTTGTTCTCTATTTGTATTAAATCGTGTCTTAGCCTTCTTGCTGACAAGCTAATGAGGTTATATGTTTTGGTGAGCTCATTGTAGAGCATGCCTTTCAGTCCCTTCCGTCGTTCTTGTGGCTCTTTCCTGAATCCTCTTCAATATGTGGGCACCCAAATTGGGTATTACTCTCTGATATTGTCTAGGGGTAGCTGTGACAACAACAGATGTCATACAGCCTCTCTAATATTCCAGTGTATAGGTTCAAGATTAATTTTACTTGTTTCCCTGTAGGTTTTCGTAGGAAGTCTGCTTAGTTTGTTAGCTCTTATGATCCCTAAATCTTGTTTAGAATTTTTTCAGACTGAGGTTTATCAATCTTTAAGTGCAGCCTTCTTATTTTTTATTTTTTAAAATTTTGGTAAATCTGTGGCTCTTTACCTTTGTTGTTTATTGAAATCAAATCACTGTCTTCAGTGATCCATACCACTGATTTTCTTGGTTAATTATTTATTACCTGGTTTTGTATCATCAGATGGCTAGGTAGTGATTTTTTTTTCCCTAAGTACTTTAATGAAAACAGTGGAGATTTTAGGATATTGCTAGAAATACAGTCAATCAAAGGCGACGTGTTGGTAATCACCATTGGAGAACTATTATCAATCAAATTTCTAATCTTGCAAAACATAATCTGGAATTAGGTTGAAATATTTTCTTTGTCCTTAAATCTGTATCATATTAACTATATTCTCCTTGGCTAGCTTTTTAAAAACTCTTTGGTGCTAGTTGCTTTAGCTGCAGATTTTAATATGTTAATACTGTGTTTTCACAGTAAAAAAAAGGGGGGGAGGAGCAACTAAATGTAGAAAAGTACTACTTTTTTACATTTGTATTTTCTCTCTTATTATTGTAGCTCCATCACTTATTAGTGAATAGACATACTAGTGTTTCGGTTTTTGTAAAAACCGCTCACCCATTGTTTTTAGACTCACTAGCAGTAGGTTTTTCTTTTGGCCTCTTGAATACTTTTGAACTTGACATTTTATTTATAACAGAAGGGCATGTTGATGAGGAATCTGTGTATAGATGTCATGCGTGACTGTGCAAATAATTATTGTAAGATTAGCAACACTGGTCATTTTTAAAGGACCAAGACAACCTCCCACTCCCCAAGTTGAATTCTGGTACAAATCCCTTTAAATTTAACATGTTTTGAGTTAGATATTTTTTTTAAAATGCTATAATTGATGAATTAAACTTTTTTTTTTTTTTCTCCAATGGCCTCAGGCATATTAGAGTACAAGTCACTCTCCTTAAGTCCTCCTGCTTTCAATACCCAAAAGTACTTTCAAGACAAGTAATGCTTAAACTGCCCAGTTGTTTAGTGTAGGTTTTTTTGTTTGCAATAAACATGAGATATATTGAATTCTTACTTTGTAAGGAATGCAGGTGGGTTGTCTCAGAGTTTTTAACTACTAGGGAGAAGAAAGTAATATTTTGATAAATTTCCCTACCTCTTGTGCGTGGCTGGTCCTTCATAATTAGGCTGTAGGCATTGACTTCACTTTCCAAACATGGATCTTCTTTAGAAAATTTATACTAAAAAATAACCAAATTCCAGCCCCATCCCTGCAGGTGTTCAAGGCCAGGCTGGATGGGGCTTTGAGCAACCTGGTCTAGTGGAAGGTGTCCCTGGCCATGACAGGGGGTAGGAACTAGATGATCTTTATAGTCCCTTGCAACCCAAACCATTCTATGATGATGCATTGCGCAGCCCCTCAATATCGGCATTTATGTAATAAAATAATTTCTTCTTCATGAGTCCTGTGAATGCCTTTAATGATATTTTGTCGTCTTTTCTTGGTAAGTGTAACTGAGTTCCACGTTGAGAGAACAAGACTGAGTAGGGTTTTCCTTGCAGTAGCTTCTGCCTTTTGCCTTCCTCCTTTGACTTACAGTATGGAATGGATTTCAAAGAGCCTGAAATGGATTTCAGGGTGGTACGGTTGGAGGTTTTTTGTTCATTCAGAAGTGTTTTGAGTTTGTTGTGAGGCAGATGATGGAGCTGTGCAGTTAGAATCCAGAAATATAGTCAGTGAGAAGTGGACTGACCTTATTGCTACTTCTTGGGTCATAGCTTCAAGAAAGAAATAAGGTCCCATGGCTGGATTAGGTTTCAGACACTGAAGGCCTTTGGGGTGATGCTCTGGTTAGCACGTTGTCTGCTCTCCAGCTGGAATTGGGGTCTGGCTTTCTCAGTAAGGCATTTCTTCCCTTCATGTCTTGCATGAATGGTGTTCAGGGAGAACGTACTGAATGTAAGGAATGTCTGAATTCAGTTGCCATTCCTGTATCATCTGGCTGTATTTAAAGTCCACTTTCAGTCTTTTCATCAACAGGTATTGAATGTGGTTTTTGGCAATTTCAGTAATGAACAAATACTTTTTGAATCCTCAGAGGGTAAAATTCTGTCTTGCTGAGGTAAGTATGAGTTTTATATTGAGTGTGTCACCTTTGAGCAGTGTGCATCATCATTGTAGCTGGGCCGTATATAGCACTTGAAGGCGGCAAGCACGTTACCTCTGTTCCACAGAGACTCAAACCAGGAGGTGGTTTGCTGAAGGTCACGTTGCAAGCTGTTGGGCAATAGAGAAAACAGCCTACAGGTTTTCTGCTTAGCCACGTTGCCTAACTCTGTTGAGAGTGCTTTCGTAGCAAGTGGCAAACAGGCAATTTGACAAGATGCAAATAAATGCTCTCCTGTATTGTTTGACTTCTGAGTACTAAGGTGTCAGTTGTTACAGTTATGATGTATTTAGTAAAACCTGATTTATTTTTTTTTTTAGCCAAGTGGTATGAATCTAGCAAGACCAAAAAGCAGTAGAAAGCTCCTTGCACATGAAGTCCTAAAAATACAGATATTCTGATACTGACATAATCAGAGGAATGACTGATAAACTGATAGTTTTTTAAAATCTTGCTCATTCAGATTATCTGCAACCATCTTGAGATAGCTTGAAGCTATGATAGATGTGATTGGATTTATTCATGAGTCTTTTGTACTTGATAATAGATCTGAAGTCCAAAGTGATCCAGGAAAACTTTTAATTAAAATAAAAAATACAAATTTATTCTCCCAGACTTACTTTTTGAAGAATCTTTTAAGCAGGGGCAAGCATAAAAGTGAGGGAATGATGCTGGTGACTGTTGCAGCTTAATTCAAAGTCTGTTTTGAAGAACTGAATGTTGTGATTGACACTGTAGGTAATATACTGAGCTATAATTCACTTCATTGTATAATGGTTTCTGCTGCTTAAAAGGAGTTATTCACTCCATTAATCTACATGGATTGACTGTGATGTCATGGCTGTGAATATAAGTTATGTATCACATTTATTATTAGGAGCTTTGTCATTTTTGTTGTGACAATGGGAATGAGGAAGAAGACTGAAGAGGTCAGGATAAAAAGCATAATGAAGTCCTCAAAGACTGCTTGTGCATGGTGTGGGAGTGCTCTTCAAGCAGACACCCTGTGGGCCATATCATATTTATTATGACTTTTTTTTCTTTTTGCCCTATCAAGTTTGGTCTCTCTGAACTGTTGGGGAAAAATTGCCTGCTGTGGCGATAATAAGGTCTTTGCATATTTACTGTGTCTTAAGGTAAATGATTTATGAACTTTTGGAAGAAACTAAATGAGTTAGTTATAGTTATAGGGGGTAATGGGTCTTTGTAAATGCAATAAAAACTATGAAGTCCATGTCAAAGACCCCAAATGAAGTGGAATGTTTCTTTTAGTACTCTGTATTTGCTGTATCTGGGACCAGATGTGTAATGAAGCTGGTGTCACAGGAAAGTCACACTATAGGCTTTCAAGTTGTATAGTGTCAGCTCCGCATGTCGCTTTTTTGGTGCTGATTAGTACTCATCAGGAGGAGGCAATGGAAGGGGACTTGGGGTTCTGCGAATGTCTATAT
This sequence comes from Burhinus oedicnemus, assembly GCA_008921705.1. Lineage (NCBI taxonomy): Eukaryota > Metazoa > Chordata > Aves > Charadriiformes > Burhinidae > Burhinus > Burhinus oedicnemus. The sequence continues at coordinate 3,024,952 of VFFE01007192.1, forward strand.
TCAAAGTAGCTGTTTAAGGGAAAAAGTAAGTATGGAAATTTGACTCCTGCTTTGAATTAAGGGACTCTCTAAGGTTGTCATGTAATTGCAAATTGTAAACATCACACTAAAGTTTAAGCAGGGCTTTATGTAAGACATGCAAGTAATTATTTTGATCTATTCAGCTTTGGTAAGACATTGTAAAAAGATGTGGGCCGATTTCAATCCAGAAGGAAACAAGAAAAGCAAGCTAGGATCTGAGAAATGCTACCTTGAATTGGAGTTCGTAATAGGAAATTAGAGTTATTAAGCCTAGAGAGGAGAAGACTGAGGAGGAACATAAGATTTCATGTGTATAAAAATGCCATTGCATAATGGATGTGTATTTTGCCTTTCCTGTGAACATCCAACTCAGTATGGCCAGTATATTTAAAAAAAAAAAAAAAAAAAAAGACTTCAGCAGGTCAGTGCTTCTAGATGCACCTTGTAACCAAGAACTTTCCGCACTGGAGCGTGGACAGAGAAGGGATTATTGTCAGGGATGGTGAAAGTTGGGCTCAGAAGCACCCTGAGAGAAATTGTACCTACTTCATGGCAACACGCAGAGACTTAAGTCATCTACCCTCCAGCGAGGCCTCTTTGAGCTCAGAGGCCTATAGGGAGGCTTTCTTGGTCCTCTTCCCGTGATGTACCCATGCTGGCCTTTCAGTCTCGCCTGCCTTCTGCACAGTCAGCGGCTCTCGCTGGCCAGTTGTCTGCTACGTGGGGTTATGGAGCAGGAGGGAACCCGGGGTCTTCAGTTATTTGAAGAGGACAGCTATATCTGTCCGGACAGGTCCTGGCTTTGAGCCTCAGCCCCGCCTTGGTGACTTGCTGTGGGGGAGCACAGGCAGCCATACGGCAGGACAGATATCATGGAGGCGGATAGCTTGCATGCAGGAGTGGAACAGGTGTGGGAAAGTAGGTGGCACAAGATACGGGATGACAGGATGGAGGACTAAGGGAAAGATCCTAATCTGGGAAAATGGAGGAAGTGGGAGTATGGTAGAAGTAACAGAAATAAAGTATTGATGTATTAATGTCCTGGTTGGAAATGATTTAAAAAGGAAGGTAAGAGAGGAGGTGACAAATGCAGCTCTTCTGTCTGAAGGAGCAAGGTGGAAGGAGCAGGGCAATCCAGACAAGGAGGCTAAGATGTGAGAGTTCTGACAACTGGGAACTAGTATCTGCTGGCTGGTGAGAGTGTGAGTGGATATGGAGCTTGCTCCTACAGAAACGAAAGCAGGGCAATACCTGAGCTTGCATATACATTCTCTGAATCCCTTGACAGGTTCTTTCACAAAATTGTTTATGTTTTATTTCATAGAGGCATTTGCTCAGATTGGAGCAGATGATTAGTCCTTTTGTTGGCAGGTCTGTGAAAATATATGCCCTCTACTTTGATTTCTACTTTGATATTGTTCACTCAGATTACCTGGAACTACTCTTGAGTCCTCTTCTAATATGCAGAGATTGAGTGGTTTGGGGAGGGGAGACTACAAAAACCAGGTCTGTAACAGGCATTAGTAGCTGAGTATCTCTATTCATCTATTCATCTGCCTCCTCCCTTTTAGGAGAAAAATCTACCTGCATTTCTGAGAAAACAAATGCTCAGAGAGAGCATGTTTCTGGGATGGATATATTCTGAGCAGAACAAAGAGCAAAGGAAAGTTTAGAGGTCAATTCTAGCACAGACATTTATTTTCTTGATCTTCATGAATGATGTGGGAGTTTCTTGGCAACTTCTACCATTGTTTTCTAACTAATTAAAACTGTATTTGGCTCATGGGGAAAAGGGCTAGTAAAGATCTCAAAGAGGTTCAAGTGTTCTGTTCTGCAGTCAGAGGCATAGCATTTTGAAAAACCTACCTGTCAATAATTTCTATGAGAAAAATATCATGCTCTCCCCAGCCTTGGTTTCTGAAAATTAGTTATTGTAGATCAAGGTCTCTGGAAAACTCAGACTGAGGGAAGGACTGTTTTTTGTAGTAAATGCTAGTCTCAGCTGTGTAACGTTGCCAGAGCTAAGCAACAGCAGAGGGCCATTATGGTGGGAAGCACCGAGTCGCCCTGGCAGATGCAGAGGGCCCACGGTCTCTACTGAAGTAGCTTTCTCGTTGGGTGTAGACGTGAATTTGGTTAGACGAGGCTCACTTCAGTATTCTGAAGTTCTGTCTGTTTTACTAGTCATGAGATGAAATTGTCTCTTGTCTAACACCTATTTTCCTGTGCAGGCCACAAATCATCTTCTACCTTTTAAAATTACTGGATGACTTGTTTTGCATGAGGGATCCAGAGTAAGAAAAGTCTCTTTTTGAGCTTAAGAAGTTCTTAACACACTCCTGAAATCCATTTCAACAATAAACTTATGCTTGCCTGAGGTGATTTGTTCCCCCCCCCCCCTTTTTTTTTTTGTTAGGGAGAGGGGAAAAAAAGGGCTTTAGCTCTCAGCATAAAAATATTGTCCAAGTCCATATTGGATTTTCTCTTTATAGTGCCCACTGCATCAACTAATTGTATTGTACAGGCTGCCTACGCCATAGAGCAAGAAACATTTGAAGGGTAGAGGTTGTGGGAGTTCAATAAACAGTTGCTCAGTAGAGAGAGGCGACAAAGTGATGGTAGTGTCAGCGAGGTCTTTCTTGTGCTTTACTTTCTGGTGATGTGTGAAATGCTCACCATTCAGTTCAAGGGAAGCAGAGGCTGCTTGCAGGTAGATAGTCTCCCCCCCTCCGTTGTGATTATACTACTGTCCTCCTGGAAGGATTGCTATTTCAACGCTTACTCTGCTGTTTAGCTGACTTTTCTTACAGGAGACCAAAAGAATTATAAAAAGAACAAGCAGTGTAACTTGCATATCAATTCTAATAGGTATCTTACCTTCAAATAAACATTCATCAGATCTTTTGGAAATGAGGGTAAAAGAGAATTGATAAC